>BQNB010016144.1:0-17459 GCA_026074375.1 Tanacetum coccineum
TCCATTACGCCCATAACTTAAAAAAAAAAGGTCCATTAGGCCCATGAGTTAACATATGGGCAAGATTTGCCACCTCTACTTACATGTAATATTCTTTATTTTGAAAGATTTTTTTTATCGAAGTTGAATCTAAAAGGCTTGCCAAGCCTCACGCCTTAGCTCGCCTTAGCACGCCTTTTCACGCCTCATCTCTCGTTATGCCTAGAGTCGACGTCTTGGTATATTTCGTAACGTGGAGGCCACGCCTCACGCCTTAACGACGACGTAGCGCCACAAAGGCGCGCCTTTTAGAACACTGGCTATAACCACCATCATATGACATAGTGGTAAGGTCCTTGACTCTCAAACAAGAGTTCAAGGGTTCAAACATCGCTAGTTGTGTACATTTAGGAATGGCCACAGAGGTTCATTTGCGCTGACTCTGGGCTATCCAAAAGGGTAGCCACTATAGGATTAGTCGGCTCGAAATGTCGAGTCAGAAACCTAGGCAATAAAAAGCGAGTTTTTCCATCATATTGAGTCAAGGTTAGAATCAAATCTCAAGTATAAAGATATTTGATGGCGTGCGATTTGTTAATGATTTTAGTGTCCTTTACAACATGATTTTGTGCATTTTGCCCTACTTTGTGTTTACTTTGGCTTAAAATCCTTCAAATTTGGTTTCTTGGTCAAAGTCAATGCATTTTTTGGAATGGGACATGATTTGGGCTCATTTGGATGAAATTTAGAAGAAATAGACAAAAGTTTGAAATGGCGACCACCTTAACAGACATCGTCACGAGAAATGCATAAAAATAAAAAGTGAAGTTTTTATATTTTTTGTGACCAATGAGTGTGTCCGACGTCACTCATATGCTTGACGACTTCACCTCGATCTTGTGACGCACTCAGACCTAAAGCTTGACACTGTCAGCCCAAGTCGGTGAAAAAAATCC
The DNA here is from genome assembly GCA_026074375.1 of Tanacetum coccineum. Lineage (NCBI taxonomy): Eukaryota > Viridiplantae > Streptophyta > Magnoliopsida > Asterales > Asteraceae > Tanacetum > Tanacetum coccineum. The sequence continues at coordinate 936 of BQNB010016144.1, forward strand.
TAAGTCGAGTACAGCGAGCTAGTGCCGTCAACCTTAAAGCTTAACACCACAAGCTGCATTTTTCTATATATATTTATGTAAATCTTCATAATTTGTGTGCCAACTTTGGTATACAAACCATAACGGATTTCTATGTTCTTTTCAGCCATTTTCATCATTGTAACTATAGCACATCAAGATAAGTTTATTCATTATTCATTAATCATTCATGTTTGTCATTGCGTGCTTGATTATGGCTTTTACTTTTTCTTCGTATGCTATAAGCCACGTCCTTTAGTGTTTATCTGGGATTGCATGAAACTTATTGTTAATTAGGTGTGTTTACTAATTCTTGTTGGTGATTGTGCTATTCCATTGCTTGCGAATTGATTAGTTTCAATAGTGATAATTTTGTGATAACTGTAATTGTCGGATTAAAAACCACATAAATCTTAGAATTTCCTTTGATTATTGGCATTGTTGAGTCGTCTAAGGTTCTTTGATTAGCTTATGTGCAACACATAGAGGTCGTAGAGAGGTGTTGGATTGCGATACGTTAACATGCTTGAAAATTAGTACATAATAATTAGTTATATGAGCTGGACCAAGACACTAGGCTAGTTTTTATAGGGTGTAGGAGCTGGATCAACGTAATAAACTAATTTAGACATATATCCTTCATAACCACCAATTGAGTCGTTACAGATTAAGTAGACATAACACGTTAATAATAAGGAGTAGTGCATCCTAGATATATATGTTTTCCCATATATAAGTTTACACACAAATTTACTATTGTTTGCATTTTAATTTCTTTGTTTTTAGGTTAATATTAGTTTAAAATCAAATCTTTTAAAACCTCGATAATTTACGTGCTTCTAATTAAGCATAAGAATATCAAAAATGATATTCATTAGCTCTTTCATATCATTTCGTCATACTCTGGAAACATATCATACTATTCCCCTAGATTGATCAATCCTCCGACTTTCCTTTACTATACGTACATGGGTATACTACATAGGGGTTAGAAAGCTTTCTTTGCAAAACGCACATCAATAATACATCCAAAACTACTGCTTATTATTTCCGAAAAATATATTCTAAAATACTTGCTAATTATTATTATAAAAAAATCAAAATTTTAGTTTCTTTGGTTTATAAAAGTTAAAAGGGATAATTGCGTGAAAATGTATCATACTTGTCATTTTTTGTTATTGTGTGTATTGAATTTTTTTTTTCTTATTGTGTTACCGAACTTTCAAATTTCGACATTTGTAAATATTTTGTCACTTTTTGGCAGTGTAAAATGACCATTTTACCCTTCGAATTTTGGAAAAAGTAAGGGTAAAACGGTCATAAATACACACAAAGGTCAGTACACACAATAACAAAAAATAGGAAATATGATACATTTTCAAGTAATTAACTCTAGTTAAAAATCATAAGTGTCATCTTCAGCACATGGATTTGATGATCGTTTAGCATATATTTCATCATTGTTTACTTTTTATAGTATTTAGGAATTACGAAGTTAGTGAAAAGACTTACATGAATATCCAAGGCTTTCTCAATCGTCTTGATGATCTCATCCATCCTAGGGCGTTCCTTTATGTCGAAACTAATGCACTTATACGCGATTGTTGTAAATATCTGGAGAGAACGATGATCTGTTTTTCCATTAAGATAAGGATCATCAACTAATTTGTACGGTCCTTCATCATAGCAGCCCCGCACCATATTTATCAGCTGCTGAAGATTTTCATTGTCTCTGTAGAATATATTATTAGACCCACACCCATGCAGGATTTCGGATATAATCCTTATTTCCCTACCCCCTCTTTTTGGCTTTGTCCCCCCCCCCCCCCCCCCTCTTTGATTTCTGACCTTGTAGCCCTATAGATGTCTCTAATATATATATTTTTTTTAATTTTTAATACATTTTTTTAAAGAAGTCTCTTTATTCAAGAATAGTCATTTTTAGCCCCACCCTTTTTTCTTATTAGCTATTAAAATTGTGTCCCCCCCCCCACCTTTTCCCCCCCCCCCCCCTTTTACAATTTTAAAGAACCCTCTATATTTTTTTACTAGAATGATTTCTAATTACTTTAATGAACTTATATTTTAAATTTCATTAGTATTCCTGTTCTTTATAGAAGTTTTTTTTTTCCATCTTTTTTTTTATTTTTTAGTACAACTTTCATGATGTCCTAACTATTACTAAACCCTTTCTCTTCCTTCCCTTCTTGTTAGTAAATAATTATTAAAAATTTTGTTTTTAATTTTATATAAGAATTTCTTGACCTTTTATAATTATTAATGTAAGTATTTTATTATTAGTTGTTTATTATTTACTAACTTTTTTTTGTTTTTTTTCCCCCCTCTTTTGAATTTTATTAGTTTTTTAATTTTAACTTCTGACTTTTTCATTTCAACTTTTGCTTACTTTCTTTACCTGTTTTTATCTCTTACCATAAAGTTCTATAGTAATCAATTTTTCCACCCCTTGATTGGATTTTCATCCTTTTCATTTTACCTTAACTATTTATCTTTCCTTGCTCTTTCACTATAACAGCTCAGAAATTTTGCTTTTCCTTTTATTAAGATGATTCTAATTACCCGTCCTTATTTATCTGGGATGTCTAGCTTAATGAATTTTTTTATAATTATGTTTTACTTATTGATCACGCTATCTATATAAATTATTTTCCTTAAGTTCTATTTAATTAGTCTCCATTTTCTTCTTTTATACTTCAAGGTTATAGTGAAACTTTTCCCTTAAGACTTTTATATAACTTATCCTTAAATGTCTTAATCCCCCCCCCCCCCCCCCCCCGTTATGACTTAGATTCTTTTAGCCCTTTTTTTATGATATGAATTTTTTTAGTATATACTAAATTGTTATTCCTTTCCTTAATATATCAATTTACTTTTCTTGTTTTGGTATTTTTAATAATTTAAACTTAATTGTACACTGATTATCCCCCTTCATCATCTTTTAATAAGATTTTAAATTGATAAATCATATAATTTTTCCCCAACTCCTGCTTATGGTTTTAATACAATTAAAAATTTAGTATTTCGACTAGACTCAATGCTGTATGTCTTCCTGATCCCTTTTATTCTCTTTCTAAAAAATATTTTATCCCGCTTCTTTTTCACATCCCACCTTACCCCTTTGGATTCTTTTTTGGTTTTTGTTATCCTTAATTTTCCCCCCCCCCCCCCACCCGCCCCTCTCTTTTTTTTGACTTCTTTGTTTAAGTTATTAAAGTATCAGCTTTAACTATTAAAGTTCTTTCATATTCAACATTTGAAAAAAACTTTTCCTCCTCCCTACTTATTTTCAATTAATTTAACGTTTGTCATTCATAGCAACCCCCACCAATTAATTATTCAGCTGGCGAAAAAGATTTTTTCAATGTTTTCCTCAGTAGAAATATTATTATTAACCCCACAACCACCCATGGGCAAGGTATTTTTCCGCACATTATCCACCCCAAAATGGTAGTAGAACGTACCCCCCCCCCGAATGGTTTGTGGGTTTTGAGGAAGTTAAAGTTTTCTATTTCCTTTTGTAAATCGGAAAATCCGTGTGGAAGAAACTTTTTAAAAAATTAGAATAAACATTTATCAGGGCAATAATGAAGTTGATGCCCGAGCCCCCTGATTTTTAAAGGAAAGTATTTTGGAGTGTTTTTTTAAATCCCAAGAGACCTTTGATCAGTTTCCCAAATCTCTCCTTTATTTACCGAAATTAAATTTATCAAATTTTTTTTTTTCCACGTCCTCCGTTGTAAGGACACCCTACCGAGCTCCCCAACCACCCGAAATGAAAGGTAAATTCATCACATTTCCCCCGTCGCCACCCTTAATGCCCCAAATCCTATGAGGCGGATCTTGGCCCCCATCCCTTAATGATAATTTCTGTACAGGTCCGAGGATGTCCCAACCCAAATGTTTAAAAAAATGGAAAACCAAAAATAATTCATAAGCAATTATCTATGTTAAATTTATCAATCTTCAATCACAGGGTAAACCCGATTGAAATGAAGGTTTTGAAAGTTCTTCGAGGTGCCAAAAACCCTGGAAAACTATTCTCAAGCGGTGAAGACCGGGCCTCTTCCTTTGTTTATGTATTGTTAATTTTGATATAAGCTGCGGCTGGTAATATATTGCCCAGCGTTCAGAAGAAGACCCTCTTCCCCACGGTAAAAAGACACCGAGTTTATGAGCCCTCGAAAGAAGAAATCAAAAGTTATTTGGGGTTAGCGCTTCCTTGAAAAGCTCCCCACAAGGGGGAGGAAAATCGAAAATCTTCAAGATTTTTTTACAGAAAGAAGAACATGGTTATTATTTTTGTTTTTTAACTTAAATTTTAATGGCTTTAATTTTTCTTTGTGATTATAAAACAAAACCTGATCCAAAGTTTGCTTAATATATAGAACCTTTAGATCCTATCCCTTTGCATATTTAAAATGAAGTTTATTTTGACTTACAGAAAAATAATCCCAATAAAATTTAAATCCACACCCTAACTTCTATTTATAAAAACCTAATAAGAAAAAATTTATAATCCTGTAAGTAAAATGGGCCTATAAATATAACTTATATAGCTTTTGCAGTTGGAACGAGTCCCTAACTATTTTACGCGTATGGTTTTTTTGCAAACTGTCCACGTGATATACTAAAAAAGAAACCTCACAAACCATTGACTTTTCCCAAATTAAATTATTAAAAAGAGTAAAAGTTTGCAAATATTGTCCCCCCCCCACCCCAATGTGGGGGTCTTGGCCCCCAACAATGCCAAACAATGCCGCCGTAGTCCCCTAAAAACTTTATTTTAAAAATTGCAAAAAAAAAGTTTTACGGACATTTTGTAAACTGAAATGGCTTAAAAGTGGCCCTTAAGTTATGCCGTTTTCCCCCTTGGAAATAAAGGGTAAACAAAATAATAATTTTAAGTTATTTTACCCTACAGGTCCCCCGTGGGGACCAAAAATAATGCCCAAACCGAAAGAATCCGAGCAACCCTGCCACGTTTGCAACTTATGAAAGGGTTTGCCCAGGGGATTATGTCCTTGCAATTGGCAAAAAAACCCCACAAGAAAACAGTAAATGACCCCCAATTTTAACACCGTCAATTTAAATTTAAAATATAACCCAATTCAAATCATGATTTTTTTGGAATTCTATCGATTAATATAATAACAAATTGTAGTTATACAAAACAAAGTTCCGCATTTGGGTGCCTTTAAGCCATTCACACTTATACTTTCAATATAGCAACAGTGGGGCCAAGTTAAAATGAAGTATTGAATATTGTTTAATTCCAGTTCTAAAAATTTTTGGGTTATTTACCAATTTATTTTCTTTAAATCTCAAGCATTTATGAAAACCTTTGTATTTTTTTACACAAAAGTTTTTTTTGCCAAACATTTAAGTTTGAAAACTTATCAACCCCACCCCCCTTTAAAAACAAAAATTGGGAAAAAAAAAAATAAATAAACTCTAAAAAATTTAAGCACTGATAAAATACTTATTTATTTAACACATCCCCTAATTCCTTATTGTTTTTGTTAATTTTTTTGTTTCGTTCCCTGAATAAAAAATGGACCCCCCACGTCCTCCCTATCATTAAACAATCCTTTCGTAAAACCATAATCAAAATCTCCGTCAGCCTTTCAATCACTTTATTGGATGTGGGAAAACCTGGATAGTCAATCCATCAAAGCCAAAAATCTCCAAAAACCTCCCACTCAAAAGGGTCCTACCTTTTTAGTAAACCTATCATCGTGGCGTGAGATAAGAATTGAAAAGGCCTTCGCGGTGTTTTGGCCACATTTCCAGAGACCTGCCCTCTTGAAGACACGATAAAAAAAAAACCAACAAATGTTTTTCCCAATTCTTGGAATTTAAAAATTTTTGGGTTAGAAGGCGCTGATCTCCCTCCACCGGAATCAGAAAGTTAATTTATTACGAAAAATACCCTTCCGGAGTAAGTAAACAATATGTTTTTTCGATATTTGTGAGTAATGAAAAGTTTTTATATTGGGTCCCGAAACCGGGGTCAAACCCGACCCCCCACGACCCACAGATAATCACAACCGGAATAATAGGACCCGCAGGAGAAATATAACCGCCATTTGGCAGTTACAAACTGAAGAGACACATCGGTTCATTAAACCGACACATCTATTGAATCGCACCTCTTCATTTATTATATATAGACAGGATTCTTGTATAAACAAAAGATGATGACTTTTAGATTGATTAATCAATAAAACTTATAGATTTGGTATATCTGATTTTTGCACTATCAAGAATTTACGATCCAACATTTGGCATCAGAGCTTTTGGGTTGATTAGGCCAAAATCATCATATACCATTTTTTGTGTTCATCCCGAATCAAGAACAAAACGCAGGAGGCGTATCTATCACAGGGTAAACCGGCGACGCCACCAAAGTGATATAATCACTGGCAACGAAGGATTTCACCCTCAAGAGAAATTAAACGGATTCTTGGAAATCCCAAATTTTTTGATTCGAAACAAGAAAAACAACCACGGAATCTTAATTGAAGGCAAAGTCATCAAACAGGGATACACTGAAAAATAAATCAACAAAAGGAACGAACACACCTTTGTAGATCCATTCCACAGATTCCAATTAGAATCGAATACCGATTCTGCCATCAAGAGAAAACCCCATATTAGGTGGAGGTCTGACAGATCCCCAAATTAAAACGAAACCCTAATCGTGATTTCGTAAAATCAGGGAAATATCGTGGTTGAAGAACACAAGGAGAGGAGGCGAAGATTTGACGCCATCATCACCGGAGGATTAACACCACCGGAGACGAAAAAGAAGGAACCGCAGCCGCCACAAGTTCGAACACAAAGAGAAGAGTCGAACAAAGAAAGAAGAAAGAGGCGCAACATATAAAAGAACGGTTCAGAGGAGTGGGATTATAAAAGGGTTAACACTACTACCCTTATCAGGTTTTGAATTTACAAAACATACCCTCTTTTTTCCATATCATCTATATCAGATTATTAGATATAGAAACTTTTAGGCAATTGCTATATTCCCCTCTTGACTAGAAGATTAGTCATTTTTCTGCCTAAAACTAGGATATAGATAGTAGACAAAAATTAAGAGTGCCTACTATATTTTTAAGAAAATAATTTGTAAGGAGTAATTAACCTTAGATATTTTTCTTTGGGAAAAATAAGAATCTCAAGAATAAGGCCATTAAGGCAAGAACAAGAGTACTCACAGAAAAAGGAAGATCCGACACTTAGTGTTAGTGATTTATATTCTTTGGAGATTTTATTTTGCGATATCCTAGAGATATGACGAAGGATAAAGATAGTGGAGACACGTCTAAGAAAGAACTTAGCACCACTAACACACCTCAATTTCAATGTCCATTATTAAAACCCTCGAATTACTCACTATGGGCAATTCGAATGCAAATAATCCTTGAAGCAAACGGTTTATGGGAAATGATAGAACCCAATGACAAAACCATAGAAGATAATAGAAAAGACAAAACTGCCATTGCTTTTCTATACCAAGCCTTACCCGAAGAACAACTACTTCAAATTACCAAACATAAAACCGCGAAAGAAATATGGACTGCTTTAAAAACCAAACACGTAGGAGAAGAAAGAGTCCAACAAGCGAGATTACAAACACTCAAATCTGAATTTGAGTTATTACATATGAAGGAAGACGAAACAATAGACACCTTCACCGCAAAACTAACCACCCTCGCAAATAAAGCCGCTGGTTTAGGACACACATTCGATGATTCCACCTTAGTACGCAAACTATTAAATGCCGTACCCGATAGGTATTTGCAAATAGTTGCATCCATAGAACAATATTCAGACTTAGGTGAAATGTCCTTAGAAGAAGCGATTGGTAGACTTAAGGCATATGAGGAAAGGATTAAATTTAAGAAAGGGAAGCAAGTGAACGATCAAGAGAAACTAATGTTCACACGACATGATAACAGAGGAAAGAATTTTAGGGGACGTGGTCGTGGAAAATATAAATTTTCTCACAATAATAACCACGAGAAATTTAGAGAGGAAAAGAAAAATAGAGATTTCTAAGAAGAGATAAATATAAAACTTAAGGAAACTAGAGAAGGAACCATAGCAAAACTGACATGCTATCAATGCCAATAAGATAGGCATATTGCGCCTAATTGTCAACAGAGGACAAAGACGCACGAGAGATCAAATCTAGTAGAAGAAGAACTAGAACCAACCCTATTAATGGCGATACTAGATAATGAGAGAGAAGTTGTAGATCAAGAAGTCTCGCTACACGAAGAAGATGTAGGATATAAAGAGACGACTAAGGATAGTCAATTGGTACTTGGGATAATGAGAGCAAGTAAACCACATGACAGGGATGAGAGATCATTTTGAGAATCTAGATGATAAGGTTAGTGGGAGAGTCAAATTTGGAGATGGCTCATATATTGAAATCAAGGGAAAATGTTCAATTGTAATAGAATGCGACGATGGGAAACAAAGAATTATCTCTACACGTGCTATTACTACCCAACCTCAAAAGGAACTTCTTAAGCCTTAGGACAATTCACGAAATTGGCTGCAAAGTAGTAAATGGTAAACCAAATCAGATATTTATAAGAGTCCCAAGATAAAAAAAAACAGACTCTATAAGGCTATTTTAAAGATAGGGACGCCTGTCTGTCTATTAGCAAATCTGAGCGACACTACATGGTTATGGCACGCAAGATTAGGACACCTCAACTTTGAGTCACTAAAAACTATGAACCAAAAGGACTTAGTCCATGGAGTACCTGCCATCAAACATACAACACAAATTTGTGATGTTTGTTTAGTCGGAAAACAAAGCAGAGCGCCATTCCCAAAGAAAGCAAAAGGTAGATCTACATCACCACTAGATCTAATTTATGGAGACTTGTGCGGACCAATTACACCACCAACACCTTCTGGGAAGAGATACATATTCTTATTAGTCGATGACTATTCAAGATATATGTGGGTATATTTCTTAAGTACAAAAGATCAAGCTTTTGATACTTTTAAGGAATTCAAGAAAACGATAGAAAATGAGTTAAGGACAACATTAAAGATGTTTAGGACGGATCGTGGAGGAGAATTCAATTCGAATGAATTCACACAATATTGCAAGGAAAATGGCATAGCACGACAACTCACCGCCCCTTACTCACCACAGCAAAATGGAGTAGTAGAAAGAAGAAATAGGACCATCATGTCAACAACGAGATGCATGATGAAGGCAACTGAAATGCCACAAGACTTTTGGGCTGAAGCTGTTAGACACGCCATATACATTCTAAACAGCGTTCCTACAAAAGCCCTAGAAGACATCACTCCATACGAAGCTATTAAAGGAAAGAAGCCAAACCTAAAAGACCTAAGAGTCTTCGGATGCATAGCATATGCAAAGGTACCATCACAACATCTGACTAAGTTAGATGACAGGAGCATCAGAATGGTATACCTAGGAAACGAGCATGGATCAAAAGCCTATCGATTGTTTGATCCAACAACACAAAGGATATGTGTTAGTAGAGATGTGAAGTTTAAAGAAAATGAGAAATGGGATTGGAGTAAATATTTAGGTGAGAACACAAACGACGAACCAGAATGGACTGATTTCAGAATAGGAAATCTTGAAGAAACAAACGACCATCACAACCTAGAAAATCACCCAAATGAAGAAGACGATGATTTTCCCTACGATGATGATGGATATGACTCACCATTAGCAGACTCACCAGCCGAGACACTTCACACACCACCTACAAGGTCACCTCAAATCAATTCCCAAAGATCACCCAATCAAAGTGACGAAGTCATAGCCACAACTACAGAAACACAATCACACTTTGATCATACACCAATAAGAGGTTATAGAACCTTGACTGATATATATGAAAATACCGAGGAATTATTACTGGCTGAGGATGAACCGAAGAATTATAAGGAAGCATCAAATGACCAAAAATGGATAGAAGCAATGAAGGATGAATTAGATTCCATCAATAGGAACAACACTTAGAGATTAACATCCTTACCACCTGGTCACAAAGCAATTGGTTTGAAATGGGTATTCAAGACCAAGAAAGATGCAGACGGGAAGATAATCAAGCATAAAGCTAGATTAGTAGCAAAAGGCTACATACAAGAGCATGGCATAGACTTTGAAGAAGTATTCGCACCAGTAGCAAGAATGGAAACCATCAGGTTACTACTCGCCATAGCAGCTAACAACAAATGGCAAGTACATCACCTTGACGTAAAATCGGCATTCTTACATGGAGACTTACAAGAAGAAGTATACGTCACACAACCTGAAGGATTTATCAAAAGAAAAGATAATGGAAAAGTCTACAGACTTATAAAAGCATTATATGGATTAAGACAAGCGCCGCGAGCTTGGAACATCAAACTAGATAACACCTTGAAATCACTAGACTTCAAGAAATGCGCACTGGAGCAAGCCATCTACACAAGAAAAGAAAAAGATTCGATCCTTTTAGTAGGAGTCTACGTGGATGATTTAATCATCACTGACACACCTAAGAGAGAGATAGAAAAATTTAAGGATCAAATGAAAGAGATTTTTGAGATGAGCGATTTGGGATTGCTAGCCTATTACCTTGGCATTGAAGTCACACAATCTGGAGGTGACATATCTATAAAGCAATCTGCCTACGCAAGGAAGATATTAAAGGAAGCTGGAATGCTAGAAAGCAACGAGACAATCATACCAATGGATCCAGGAACAAGACTAACGAAGACCGCTGAAGGAACCATGGTTAACTCGACTGAATATAGAAGCTTAATTGGATGTTTAAGATATCTGCTTCACACAAGACCCGACTTAAGTTATTCTATAGGATTACTTAGTCGTTTTATGCAAGAACCAAAGGAACAGCATATGAAGGCCATAAAGAAAGTACTACGCTATGTGAAAGGAACAAAGGATTATGGAATCACCTACAAGCATAACGGAGGTAACAAGATATATGAATACAGCGACAGCAGCTACGGAGTCAACACTCAAGAAGGAAATGGAACTACCGGCATAATATTCTACTATGGAGAATCACCAATTAGCTGGAGCACTCAGAAACAAGCCACTGTAGCATTATCATCTTGCGAATCAGAATTCATCGCAGCAACAGCAGCAGCGACGCAAGCATTATGGTTAAAGAGACTACTCAGCAGACTTACACATTCGGACGAAGAGAAGATTACTATATTGGTTGACAATAAATCAGCCATAGCATTAATGAAGAATCCAGTCTTTCACGGAAGAAGCAAGCACATTGATACGAAATACCACTTCATCAGAGAATGCGTTGGAAGAGACGACATCCAGGTAGAATTCGTAAGCGGAGATTATCAGAAAGCTGACATACTCACAAAGGCACTTCCGAAGATCAGATTTTTAACAATGAGACAGCTCATCGGACTTAAAGACCTACAAGGCACCGCTTGTGATTAGGAGGGAGAATATTGGGTCGAACCGGGTCAAACCGACCCACAGATAATCACAACCGAAATAATAGGACCCGCAGGAGAAACATAACCGCCATTTGGCAGTTACAAACTGAAGAGACATATCGGTTCATTAAACCGACACATCTATTGACTTGCACCTCTTCATTTATTATATATAGACAAGATTCTTGTACAAACAAAAATTGATTAATAAAACTTATAGATTTGGTATATCTGATTTTGCACTATCAAGAATTTTGATCCAACATTATTTGGGATTTGAATAGCTTGTAAGTGTTCTTTTTTGGCTAATCAGCTCATCTTAGACTTGGCTAAAAGCCTAAAAGGTCATGTCGAGAAGCCCGTAAGCCAAAAGACAGGAGTAACTGGCTTTTCCAGATTAACTAAACCTATAAGACAGATAATTAAGGTTATCTAAACACCACCTTAATCTAAAATATAACATATCAATTGAAAACACATTTACAGAAAACAGATAACATAGACAAGCCGATCATGTGATAACAAATTGGGAAATAAATAAGAATGAGGCTCAGATTTGGTAGGTAAAGAATGGAAACAAAGAGGGTAAATTCGCCATGGCTGCAAATTTATAAATCTATCAGTTGCAATATGAAATAATCATTTATTACTTTCACATAACCATCCAGATATATATAAATTTGCCTAGCCAAGATACGGATAATCTCAACTTTGCTCCCAATAATCCTCTCCATACAGAGTTAATATATATGTATATCATCACAGCCTCTTTATGTATAAATATATATGCATACAATTTATAAATCATTTCCCTGTCAAATATATAACAGCATTTCATGGAACAAGAACAGAGGTTGTTGTTGTTGGTTTGTTTTTGATGAAAATCATTGGCCAAATTTGATTGTTTGAGTGTATTTTGTGTTCCTGTTTTTGGGGCTAGGTAGAAACATTGGAGATGCTCTAAAGCGATAATCAATTTACAATTTTGACTTGTTTGTTTTATGGTATCATATGTGAAGCACAAGAGTATTTCACTCATTCAATTCCATTGCCAAGTGCTGACTTTCTTGTGTATATACGTATGTTAGAGAGTTAAGCCGAAAAATTACTTAACAAGAATATAGTTATTAAAAATTGAGATTTTTCCCAAACTCGGAAACGCTAAAATTAACACGTGATGGCACGTTTTTTACCCCTTTCACACTCAAAATACGTGAAAAAATGTTACTCAAGCACATAAGAAACGGAAACCAGCAATTCATAGATCAGAAAAAATAAAATGTTACAATGGATCATTTGCAAAATAATCATTGTTGAACAAGAAAATAAACACTGAATCCAAACATTAGGTTGTGACTTAATTAACCAACAACAATTGAATTAGATACAAATCTTTCACATATATGTTGATCATTTTGAACTGATGGGAGACTGAGACTTCCTTGTCACTTTGTTCTATTGATAACTCTGCATGTCACTTCTATAAGAGCGTGCCTTGATCTTTGAACATTCTCATCATCATTCGCTGGTAGTGAATCAATTGCGGCTGCTGCGAGTTTAGCATGCTTTGCTGCTAGTTCTCTTGTTTTTTGTATACCATGACTTTTACCAAGATATTCAAGAACCTGTATCAGTATTACCCAGAAAAAGATGTTGGTCATTACCAGTGAAAATGGAGTTGTGCTACAGAACAAGTAAAATCTAGTATAGGTCAATACGGTAACGGCAAACAATATTTAGGCCTTTTATAAAAAAAAAAAATTTAAACCAAAAATCCAATGGCATTTAGCCATTCTTTATTAAAATAAATGGATTTACATAGTGGTGAAAGGCAAGCGGGCAACAAGCTGCGCCGCTAGCCCTTTTTGATAGCAAAGCCAATACGTTTAAAAACCACATACGTGGATCTAGTTGTCATAACATTGCTGTGAATAACCCGTTGAACTCGACTGAGTAGCTCCACCGCCTCGGGTGCAAGAAAACCAAAGGTATCAAACGCAAAGGGAATAAACACGTGTTGATTTTCAATGCATGCTTTCTCGTGTTTTGTCACTTTGCCCGAGGCGGCTTTCAAAGCAGTCTGACCCGCTGTAAAACCCCTACTACTTAACCCTACGAGAGGAGAAACCCCGGTCAAATCCACGCACGCATGTTTGGTATATAAATTAAAGCGATAAATACTATAAAAATTGAGATCACAAAAATTATATCATAAGAATATAAAATTTTGATATCACCCTTTTGACCTGTTTAAGATAGATCATAACAGCAGCAGACCCATTCATAAATAAAAGGGTCGAATTTGGCAACTCTTTTTTTAACAGCCGAATATTCACCTCTGGTTTATTTGTACATATTCAGGTTTGGTGAAATTTAAGTTATACATAGTACAGAGACGTACGAGTTCACGTTGGCAGGCTGTTAGTCTGTCAAACAACTGTATGTAATTCTGGAAAAACCCTCCATTGATTATAATATGGAGCTGTCCACAATTCTGGCAAAGTGGATTATCACAACGTTAACGCGGTCTGCAGCATATGTCATAGTTCTATAAAAGCGAAAGCCATTGGTAAAAGGTTCCTCAGCATATGCACAATGTCTAACACAATATAATGACCAGAGGATTCAGGATCCACCTACATCTAAGCAGAAGTTATGTCGTGATGATAACAAAGAAGTTTTTTTTTACAAAGAAGCTAAGAAGGCTTGACTCAAAGCAATTCATGGATATGCTAAGTTAAAAAAATAAAGAAGGGGCTAATTGCTTTTTTATGTATCTTACTTGCCACTTTTTCTAATTTCATGTGATGTAATATTTTTTTCTTTTTGGTATATCATACTTTTGAATTTAGAGTTCTTGGTGTATCATAGACCAGTTGTGTGTATCATTTTGACCATTTTTCCCCTACCCTGATAAATTTGAGTGTGTAAATGGTAAGGGTATAATGGTCAAGTAGTACACACAACTAGTCTAGGATGCACCAAAAGTCGAAATTCAAAAGTATGATATACCAAAAAAAAAAAATTAATACGCTACATAAAATTAGAAAAAGTGGCAAGTAAGATACATAAACAATAAAGAAGTCTATAATAGAAGCCAAAGAGTAAACTACATGGAATTGATCAGAATGTGATGAATAAAAACACAAAAAGAATATGCCAAACTTACGTGGCGAATGTCGGATAATGAACCCTTCCCAAGAGATGATGATGTGCCTGTGAAATCAAGAACATCATCAATTAACTGGAACGCCAAACCCTGCAAGAAAGCATTAAGATGAGCCATAGTTATAATTACCTGGTCATATTTAATAAAGTGCCAAACGGGTTTGGTAACACGTCAAAATAGATTAAAGTTGGAACGGGTCATGTTTTAGTACCGAGACAAAACGATTTGTATCAGGTTCAGTTGCAACGCTTTGGTTTAATTCTATTATTATTTTAATAACTAACAATTTCATTGATTATAGTTAAAAAATACTATTATTACAATGATAATATAAGTTATGATAAAAAAAAAAGATACGAAGGCTTTATGCATTAAAAATAGATTTTGGGTGACTTGGTGATAAGTGTTAAATTGTATATATAAAATACCCAGGATTTTGCCAATAAAAGCCAAAAATATGCCAAAAGATGGAAATATGTGTGCTTTTGTGTCTCAATGTGCAGGAAAGGATATCAAAGGCAAAAAGAGCAAAAACAAGCAAAAACCAACAAGAAATGAAGAGACAAGAACGAGAGAGAGATATGAGGAAAGATATCAAAGCCGGATCAGCCCGACACAAGGAAAAAGTCAAATTATCAAAAATCAAGTCAAAACTCAATTATCAAGTGCCAAGGACCAATATTGACAAGTTTCAAGATTACAAGGGCTTATTTGGAAGTTTCTAAGTTCAAGGGACTAATCTTGCAAAAGATAAAAGTTTCTTTTAAAGAGGAAAATAAAAGTTATCAACTACAAGGGCCAGAGATGTCAACTTACAAAGTCATTTTATACTACACTATGAAGAGAGAAACACAAGGACTGGTTTTGCAATTATGTCGAACTTTCAAATGAAACGCGGGGTTTAACTTTCCCCTAACCACCTTATAACAACCTTTCCCGCCCAAAACCCGAGCAAACCCATCTTCACAAATCCTTTCTCTGTTTCTCCCTATTCAACTCTACCTCGTATTTTACCATCTCCACATCATCTTGCACACGTGGCGAGCTCTTATTGGTTCGAACACATCACCAATTGGATCCAACGGCTTAAATTCAAAGAGAAAGGATCCAAGGGCTAGAAATGATCGAAATTCTCATCCTCTTTTCATTTTCTCTATAAATAGAAGCTTAAACATTCAGTTTTAGTTAGTTAGTTTTTAGAGAGTTCAATTTTTCTTTGTATTTTACTCTTTTCAATTTCGTGTACTATTCAATTTTTTAGTTTTTTAAAACCTTCAAATTTCAGTTGTACTTCTTGTTACTTCTCTTGTACTCTTCATTTCTAAGCAACAAAGCAAGTTGAGTTTAGTTTGTTTTCAAGTGTTCATGTTATAAGCTGTTTTTAGTTAATAAGCTTGTAATAAGCTCAAGTTAGCTTATTTTGTTTCTTTTAGTTCAAAAATTGTTCAAATATTGTTAGAAGCTTTCTTAAAACTGATTTTGTTTACTTAATTTCAAAAATGTTCATTTGAGTTAAATTTTGAAGCATTGAGGAAGAATAAGCTCAATTTAGCTTATTGAGCTTATAGCTTATTGGTTTAGAGGCTAAGGTAGCCATATAGGTTTTGGTTTGAAAGCCACTCACTCAGAAAGAGTGGCTAGTTCTGAAACTTCAATTCACAGGTTTCACCTTTTATATTTCATTATAGCATTTGATAGCCTATTTCATTAGCTTATTTCATTGTCTATTGTTATGCTTAATCCTGTTTAAATTTGTTTAGATAGCTTAGATATTCAAATATTTTTAGTTAATTGTAGCTAGAATACATTAAGGTCTCAATACTTTAGATTCT
>BQNB010016144.1:20812-69991 GCA_026074375.1 Tanacetum coccineum
CTGTAATTGCATCATAGCTCCCTAATTAATGAATTTTAATGGTATTCGAATGGTTGGATAATTGATGGTTGAAGATGAAGATGAACTGTAGGTTGAATGATGAAGGGGTTGTGTAGCTTTTAATGGATAATAAACCTTGTAACTCATATGGCTGTGTGTATTCTGTAAGGAATGAAGGAGGTAGATTTTGAGTTGAAAACATTTAAAGATACAACCCCATTAAATTAAGGGGCTGAATCTTTTAGTATAATAGATAGATGAATAATCATGATTTCATCATAATATTTTTTTAATTTTTCCGATTTCATTTTATGACCTACTTCATGAAGTCCATTTGTAAAATGTTACTACTATTATTTGACCTTTTGGTTTGGAATTTTTTAGTCTAGAAAGGGCAAATTTAGATAAATGGTATTGTTTGTAAGTTACACATATAGAGGCGGAGCCAGGATTTTTAGTTAAGGGGGCCGACAGTGGTTAACGTAAAACGTTATAGTGATAAGGGGGGCCGAAGATAAAAACCAGTAGAAAAACGGCTTGTAATATAAGTGACTAATGAATGAAATAGTTTAATTAGGGGTGGCTCAGCGCCCACTAAGGTGACTAGTCACCCTACTAACTCCGCCCCTGAACACATAGATCCATGCCAACATTAAGGCACCTAAGCCCAAATGCCAAAGTTGAAAGCTGTCCATAAATAATTAGTTAAGTCGTTAATTACTCATTAGGAGGTGTTTTTTTTCACTTAATGAGTGGGTCTAAATTTTTAATTCATCTTATTGGGGATGTCCACTAAAAACTCTTTTTCTCTCAATTAAGTGGCTAATTTAGACAATCTTCCAAACCATCTTTTACATAATAAAAGAATTACATTATTTTGAAGTTTTCTATCAAATTGAATCTTATGAATTAAAAAATTGGACCAATTAGAACGCTTGATTTTGCCACGTAGGCAAAATCATTTAGGCAAAATCTGAAAGCTATGCATTATTTTCTCCTTCGGCTGTAATATTTAGTGCAGAATGTCATGCCACTGGGTTTCGTAAGTCAGTTATACATACGTGACTTAGAACTTCTGTTTTAACCAAACGGACAACACAGGTCTGTCTTTTTTACTGTATGCTTGATATATTGTATTTTGTTGGCTATGTGTTTTAGATAGGGCTCTCTGTTTTATTGTGATGAGTTTACCCGGTTACCGACTCACTGTAACCCGCTCTTTGGGGTTTTTCTACCCACGTGGTGCTTGACACGTCTCTTTTTTGTGTGGAGTGTTTTATTTGATTAACCCGGCCATGGCCGCTTTAGTTTACATGGCTTTGGTGATTTTCGTATATTAAAAAATTTCTTATTTCACTTTGATCAAATACTTCTTGACGTTATCTATGAATAATGCTTTTTGTTGTAATGTGTGTTTATTTGATTGGTGATGTTAAATTGTTCCTTATTTTGTTCAAATTGTATAGGAAGTAGTTTTTGTATGGTTGTTTGTAATTGTATGGGTGATTGTTAGTGCGTTGTTGCTTTGTTATCATGCTTATTAGGTTGTTGCCTGTAGGTTTGTTGTATATGTCAGTGACTGTTGGTGCGTTGTTGCTTTGTTTTCATGCTTATTCAGGCATGTTTATATTACTCTTTGCTTTCCATTATAACTGATATCTGTTTTTCAAAAAATTCAGACTTGGCCTTTTCAGTCAGAATTTGTGTCAGCTTCTTACGTGGTGATATGTATTAAAGCTTAGATTTATGTGTATTCATTAATGGAAAGCTGTTTGTCTGACTCTCAGGATTGAAATCAGGACACATGTTATGGAATAGTGTCCTTTGATAAATTTAACGTGTCTGCAACTAATTCAGAATCATCATATTCACTTGTTCCTGCGCAGGTGCTTGTTAATCAACTGAAAGGTGTTGCCCCAGCTATACAGAATTCAATTTCAGAATTAAGTAGCAGAGATGAGGTCACAGACGTTACCTCAAGATTATCATCGGTTCATATCGATAAAGTATCATCTAGCCCTAATGATAACCATATATTTTGCATGCTCTTTCTTTCAACTACTAAACTGCACATTCGATGTCTAGGAAAGTAGCAGTGATGAGGTCACAGACGTTACCTCAAGATTATCATCAGTTCAAATCGATAAAGTTTCATCTAACCCTGCAGTTGGTTCCTTAACCTTCATGTGTCTAGTGGTTTCTTTTATGGTTGTTGTTGTTGTCACCATTGCATGATTATGGTTAGGAGTGTTTTGCGGTTCTCTATAGATGTGGTTCAAGTATGTCATGTGTAGTCTAGTATGAAAAAGGGTTGCAAGATGGTGTTTTGGTAGATTCTTGGAAAATAAGACTTGAAGCTTTGCAAGGTTCTTTTGAAAAGCCTTTTGGTGTTGGAACATGTGACTCTTAGAAGCATTTTAGCAAGCTAGCTTGTATGTATGCGTGTGTTTGTGAAGGAGTGATGGAAGTAGGCTTTTGTGTGGTTTAGAGTACAATGAGAACTTGAGTTTGAAGATGGTTTGGTGTTTAAGTAGATGTTTGGTAAGTTTTGTCTTGCATATATAGTCTCCATTTATACATTGTTTGATAAATAATCACAATTATTGGATAACAATATAATTTTAATCAAGCTTTTTTTTTCTTGGTTTGTCGCAAAATAATGTATATTCAATGTCTATTGTCTAATAAATTACAAAATGTACCTAAATGCATGGGTTTCCCGCATTCCGTTGTAGGATTTTTAGTAGGCGTTGTTTTTTACTAGACGGGAGAGGGGTATATTTTTTTAAATTGCCAAATAAATATATAAATAACGATCGTTACTAACGGTCATTAAGTAAAAACTGATCCCAAGCACTATTTTCATAGATTCTAAAAAAAAAATTAACTAGCGGTCATCACTTAACAGCCATTAGTGGGGGATGGGGTGTTTTGTAATTTTTTTAAATGGGGCTAGTTTTCGTAACTTGACACATAGTGCGAAGAGGTATTTCGTAAATACCCGATGTGCGGGAAAAAAAAGCTGGCCCGGGTCGGGTTGACCCGGCGCATTAAAGGCACCTGGGTCGGGTCGACCCGATGCATTTGATACAAACCGGATGCCCGGTGCATTAAATGCACCCAGGTCGGGTCGGCCCAGTGCATTTAATGTAACCCGATGCATTAAACTTTTCTAATAATTTTATAGATTGATAATAAATTCCTAGAAGTGACAAATTCACTTATGACAATTGGGTTTCTTCGAGGAAATTTTTTAGCTCTTTTGGCGAAATGGTGATGAAGATTCAAATGGGAGGGTGGGGGGGGGGTTTGGGTTAGAGTCATAAAAGTATACATGCAGAAAAAGGTGGGCTTGGGGATATTAGAGGGATGGGAGAGTCGGTCGTGGGGCGGCGGGGTTTGGCGTGACATCATTAGGGTGGGGGAGGAGTTAGAAGGAATAGGAGTCGACATCATTTCTTCTTCTGAGGGGGAAGTGGAGAATGGTAATGATATTAGATTTTGGATTGATAAATGGGTGGGTGAGGTTAGGCTTTGTAATAGATTTCCGAGGCTTTATCACCTCAATTTGGCTGTTGAATTTAGATGCTAAATACATAATTTAGCAAGGATATTTAATCGTTGCTAATGGCATTTTTTGTAATAGTGAATTTCTGTAATTACCTCCTCTATTTCTATGTTTTTTTTTCTCACAAATTTAATACATTTTTTATGTGTTTTTTTCTCCACAAAAATTTACAAGGGTAAGTCTAAATCTACCAAAAAAAAATTCTAAACCTACCATGATTGGCATAATCATTATGTTTTTCTTCACTTTTTATTAAAAAAATTATTTTACATTTTACTTTTTTCTAAATTTACAATCATTTCTATAATAATTATGCATTTTATAGGCCGGCCATATCCAAGTATAAATACTCCTCTCCAAGTGTGGGGTGGGTGTTTGTTCCAAGAACAAAACATATGGCCCAACTAAAGCCTTAATAGGTCGGCCATATCCAAGTATAAATACCCCTCTCCAAGTGTGGAGAGGGTGTTGGTTCCATTTGTATTTTTCAATTGTAATTCAACCATCTTATTTTTCTCTCTTTATTTCTCTCTAAAACTTCTCTCTACATTTCTCTCATTCATCTTTCTTATTTTCTTATCAAATTCATGATGAAGTGAAGGTGATATTGGGTTACCAACATATTATATAGGCTATATTTTTATTTTACTTTTTAGGTGTTTTAAGTGATGTGGATGAAAATTGGTTGAATAATCATAAAGAAAAGTTTGTGTCTACGTGGTGTGATCAGTATTTTAACTTTGGGAATCGCACAACCAACAAAATTGAAAGCCAACAAGCCAAGTTAAAAAAGTACATGCATAAAAAAAATACTCATTTGATCAAATTTTGGGATATATCAGCCCAAGTTACAGCAATAAATGAAACCTTTGAACGAAGTAGAATTTCTCGTTATCATCAACATAACATATCATGTTTCAAACTTCGTAAGAGTTGTAGGCTACCATGTGCTTGCGAACATTTAGCGTACTTAAATTCGGGTATGTTTTTTTTAACTAAAATCATTTGATTAATTATTCGAGGTCTTGGTTTATTTGAGGTCCAAGCTTGAAGAAACAAAAAAAAAAGTTTGTTTATCCGAAAATTCAAGATCTCGGTATAAGGAGTTATTCAACCAGACTTTCTGAGATTGACTTAAATATGGAATCGGCGAGACATAGTTCCTACTCGAACTATGAAACATGTGTACCGAACTTGTTCCCAGATTTAAATGAAAAACCTGCCAGACACAGTTCATATGTGAGTCAGTCATTTGCCAAACATGGTTCATTTACGGTAACAAGCGATTCTGAAAGAATTTTGAGATGTCTTCCACAAATTTTTTGTCCTTATCTTACAGGTTTACAAGATGTAAAAGGTGACGGGAATTTTGGATTTCCATCGGTCGCTGTCGCTCTTGGTCTATCTGAGGATCAGTGGCCTCGAATTCAGTCAGACTTGGTGCGGGAGTTAGAGGGCTAATAAACGATCATATCATAAAAGTATATATTTGGAACGGCGGGTTATAAACAAATTTATAAAACCGTACGATTCGCTGGAAAATGGATGGAAATGCCAAACACGGATTGACTATTGATTCTGCATACAATAGAGTTGTTATAAGGATAGCTAATCGAGGAAATGTCGGAGGTTGTACTACTACTTTTCCCAATCGCCTCCTGGCACGCAGGCCACCACATATATCAGAGCCACATGAGACAATTTGTCATTGCTCATGTGTATGTGTACCTCATTACATTAGAGTGGCCATGTACCCCGCTGAAGGTTGCCCTTTACCGATGACTCATCCACTTTGGAGGACTTATAGAAGTGACATTGCATCTACATGGGAAGACCCCTATATTAGTCATCAAAAAGAGTTTTGCGAGCATTATTATCGTATTACTCAATTTTTTATCTATCGAAATAATAATTTCATGTTCTATTTATTGTAATTCTAGTTTTTTATCAATGAATGCTTGAATATTTGCTTATTTTTTATATACGTATGTATAGTTAAATAAACAAAAAGTATAAAGTTTATAATAAAAATTAAAAAAGAACATAATCATAACACTAATCATGATAAAAAAAGTAAAATGCATAATGATTATACAAATGATGGTACGTTTAGAAAAAAGTAAAATGTAAAATGATTTTTTTTAATAAAAAGTGAAGTAAAACATAATGATTATGCCAATTATGGTAGGTTTAGAAATTTTTTATGGTAGATTTAGACTTACCCAAATTACAACACATTTTTCTTTGAATTTATCATTTTCTGCAAGATACAATTATTCAAAACTTGATAATTACAATACATTTCACCTCCATCCCTTGCCTCTATTGCTACCTGGCTCGCGTTCGCGTCGCAAACGGGACAAGTTAACCGAGAATAGTAATGAATAACCTCTTCGATATCAAGAACAAGATCAACATTGATCAACATTATTTCAATCCATCATCTCTAACGTAACTCCTCTAACTTCCTTGTAAGCAAACATTTAGACGATGATTCTTTTTCTCGAAATTCGCGCTATCACTTATAGTGAGTATACATGATCATGCTAATTGGTTCCTTAACCTTCATTGTGTCTAGCGCGTTTCCTTTTATCGGTTGTGTTGTCACATTGCATGATTATGGTTCCCCCCCCTTCCTGCGCCCCGCCAGTGTTCTCTGACCCCCCCCCCCGGTCTCTCTATGGATGTGCGCTTACAGCTAGCCTGTCTGTGTAGTTTCTAGTATGAATCCCATCGGGTTCGCCACGTTGGTGCTCTCTTGTAGCTCTGCGGCTAAAATACGCCCATTGAAGCTTTGCAAGGTTCTTTTGAAAAGCCTCCTCTTGGTGTTGGACATCCAATACTCGCTGACTCTTAGAACGCATTTTAGCAAGTACTTGTCCATCGCGCACTTGCGCTCCACCCCCCCCCTCCCCCCCCTCCCTTCACCCCCCCCCCCCCCCCCCCCCCTCCCCCCACCCCCCCCCCCCCTACCCCCCCACCCCCCTGTGTTTGTGAAGGAGTAGATGGCTCCACAGTAGGATTTTTGTGTGGTTAGTAGCTACAATGAGAACTTGAGTTTGAGATGGCTTCTGGTGCTTTACAGCAGCGCCTCGCTCTGCGCGCTCAGTTTTGCCCTAGATATCCACTTAGTTCCATTTAAACATTGTTAGATCACATAATCACATTTATTGGATAACATATAATTCTAATCAAGCTTTTTTTTTCTTGGTATGTTGCAAAATAATGTATATTCAATGTCTACTGTCTAATAAATTTTAAAATGTACGTAAATGCATGGGTTTCCCGCATTCCGTTGTAGGATTTTTAGATGCCGCGTTGTTTTTACTAGACGGAAAAGACACAGTCCTGGGGTACTCATTTTTTTAACCATTGCCAAAATAAAATATATATAATAAGCGATCGTTACTATAACCCGGTCATTAGTAAATCAATGATCCCAAGCACTCATTTTTCATAGATTCTAAAAAAAAAATTAACTAGCGGTCATCACTTAACAGCCATTAGTGGGGGATGGGGTGTTTTGTAATTTTTTTAAATGGGGCTAGTTTTCGTAACTTGACACATAGTGCGAAGAGGTATTTCGTAAATACTGGCGGGTTGCAGGAAAAAAAAGCTGGCCCGGGTCGGGTTGACCCGGCGCATTAAAGGCACCTGGGTCGGGTCGACCCGATGCATTTGATACAAACCGGATGCCCGGTGCATTAAATGCACCCAGGTCGGGTCGGCCCAGTGCATTTAATGTAACCCGATGCATTAAACTTTTCTAATAATTTTATAGATTGATAATAAATTCCTAGAAGTGACAAATTCACTTATGACAATTGGGTTTCTTCGACCGAACTCTCTTTTTAGCTCTTTTGGGAAAAATCGTGATGAAGATTCAAATGGGCAGGATCGTCAGGGTAGGGGTTTGGTGTCTAAGAGTCATAAAAGTATACATGCAGAAAAAGGTGGGCTTGGGGATATTAGAGGGATGGGAGAGTCGGTCGTGGGGCGGCGGGGTTTGGCGTGACATCATTAGGGTGGGGGAGGAGTTAGAAGGAATAGGAGTCGACTTCATTTCTTCTTTTATGGGGGAAGTGGAGAATGGTAATGATATTAGATTTTGGATTGATAAATGGGTGGGTGAGGTTAGGCTTTGTGATAGAAGGGTAGTGTGAATGAGATATCGACTCTCAAAGAAGGGTAGTTGACATGGAGGAAAATGGTTGTGAGTTTTGTTTGGAAACTGAAAATTGAATTGGCTGTTATTATTTGTTTCAAAAGTTTATAACTGTAAATTAATGAGTCATTAATTGACAATTTAATTGGCGGTTATTATTTGACTCAAAAGTTTATAACAGAAAATTAATGAGTCATTAAACATATTGATTGCACCATTACACCATATGTTACATATGAATGTGTATAAATAGATGGCAATCTCAACCATTCTAGAGGGACCAACACTATTCCACTCATACGTTTTCCAGCAGTCTTTTCCATCAGAAGCACTTAGTTTTCCGTGATATTTCAGGCAAGTATTAGAGCTTGGAAACAAATGGCGAATCTGTTTTAAGGGAAGCGTGTCCAACACGTGCCTCGTTCCACGACCTTTTACTGTAGCTTTTTTGAATTAATTATTTTACTCTAGCTTATTATCTTTTTGTAGGCTTTCTGAAAGGTGTGAAAAAGCTTTATTTCTGTAAGCTTGACCAAATATCCAATAAGTTTTCATATGCGAAGTTTTAATTGTATGTTGAGGTACTAGGTTTTTAAAACATATATAATCTTATTTTCTTATCAAATTCATGATGAAGTGAAGGTGATATTGGGTTACCAACATATTATATAGGCTATATTTTTATTTTACTTTTTAGGTGTTTTAAGTGATGTGGGTGAAAATTGGTTGAATAATCATAAAGAAAAGTTTGTGTCTACGTGGTGTGATCAGTATTTTAACTTTGGGAATCGCACAACCAACAAAATTGAAAGCCAACAAGCCAAGTTAAAAAAGTACATGCATAAAAAAAATACTCATTTGATCAAATTTTGGGATATATCAGCCCAAGTTACAGCAATAAATGAAACCTTTGAACGAAGTAGAATTTCTCGTTATCATCAACATAACATATCATGTTTCCAACTTCGTAAGAGTTGTAGGCTACCATGTGCTTGCGAACATTTAGCGTACTTAAATTCGGGCAAGTTTTTTTTAACTAAAATCATTTGATTAATTATTCGAGGTCTTGGTTTATTCGAGGTCCAAGCTTGAAGAAACCAAAAAAAAGTTTGTTTATCCGAAAAGTCAAGATCTCGGTATAAGGAGTTATTCTACTGGACTTTTTGAGATTGACTTAAATATGGAATCGGCGAGAGTTCCTACTCGAACTATGAAACATGTGCACCCAACTTGTTCCCATATTTAAATGAAACACCTGCCAAACAGAGTTCATATGTGAGTCAGTCATTTGCCAAACATGGTTCATTCACGGTAACAAGCGATTATGAAAGATTTTTAAGACATCTTCAACAAATTTTTCATCCATATCTTACAGGTTACAAGATGTAAAAGGTGACGGGAATTGCGGATTTCCATCGGTCGCTGTCGCTCTTGGTATATCTGAGGATCAGTGGCCTCGAATTCAGTCAGACTTGGTGCGGGAGTTAGAGGCTAACGATCAAAACTACAAGTATATATTTGGAACGGCGGGTTATAAACAAATTTATAAAACCGTACGATTCGCTAGAAAATGGATGGAAATGCCAAACACGGATTCACTATTGATTCTGCATACAATAGAGTTGTTATAAGGCTAGCTAATAGAGGAAATGTCGAAGGTTGTACTACAACTTTTCCGCTTTGGCCCAGGCCACCACAATCAGAGCCACATGAGACAATTGTCATTGCTCATGTGTATGGTAACCATTACATTAAAGTGGCATTACGTGAAGGTTGCCCTTTACCGATGACTCATCCACTTTGGAGGACTTATAGAAGTGACATTGCATCTACATGGGAAGACCCCTATATTAGTCGTCAAGAAGAGTTTTGCGAGCACTATTATCGTATTACTGAATTTTTTATCTATCGAAATAATAATTTAACGTTCTATTTATTGTAATTCTAGTTTTTATCAATGAATGCTTGAATATTTGCTTATTTTTTATATATGTATGTATAGTTAAATAAACAAAAAGTATAAAGTTTATAATAAAAATTAAAAAAGAACATAATCATAACACTAATCATGATAAAAAAAAGTAAAATGCATAATGATTATACAAATGATGGTACGTTTAGAAAAAAGTAAAATGTAAAATGATTTTTTTTAATAAAAAGTGAAGTAAAACATAATGATTATGCCAATTATGGTAGGTTTAGAAATTTTTTATGGTAGATTTAGACTTACCCAAATTACAACACATTTTACTTTGAATTTATCATTTTCTGAAGACTCAATTATCAAAACTTGAATAATTACAATACATTTCCACAAAGAACTTGTCCATGAGTTCGCGATAAACGGGACAAGTTAACCGAGAATAGTAATGAATAACCTCTTCGATATCAAGAACAAGATCAACATTGATCAACATTATTTCAATCCATCATCTCTAACGTAACTCCTCTAACTTCCTTGTAAGCAAACATTTAGACGATGATTCCTCTTTTTCTCGAAAATTCGCGCTATCAACTTCATAGTGAGTATACATGATCATGCTAATTGGTTCCTTAACCTTCATGTGTCTAGCGGTTTCTTTTATGGTTGTTGTTGTCACCATTGCATGATTATGGTTAGGGGTGTTTTGCGGTTCTCTATGGATGTGGTTCAAGTGTGTCATGTGTAGTCTAGTATGAAAAAGGGTTGCAAGATGGTGTTTTGGTAGCTTCTTGGAAAATAAGACTTGAAGCTTTGCAAGGTTCTTTTGAAAAGCTTTGCGTGTGTTTGTGAAGGAGTGATGGAAGTAGGCTTTTGTGTGGTTTAGAGTACAATGAGAACTTGAGTTTTTTATACATTGTTTGATAAATAATCACAATTATTGGATAACAATATAATTTTAATTAAGCATTTTTTTTCTTGGTATGTTGCAAAATAATGTAAATTCAATGTCTACTGTCTAATAAATTACAAAATGTATGTAAATGCGTGGGTTTCCCGCACTCCGCTGTGGGATTGTTAGTAGGCGTTGTTTTTGACTGGACGTGAGAGGGGTATATTTTTGTAAATTGCAAAATAAATAAATAAATAACCATCGTTACTAACGGTCATTAAGTAACGACCGATCCCAAGCACTATTTTCATAGATTCTAAAAAAAAATTAACTAGCGGTCATCACTTAACAGCCATTAGTGGGGGAGGGGGTGTTTTGTAATTTTTTTAAATGAGGGTAGTTTTCGTAACTTGACACATAGTGCGAGAAGGTATTTCGTAAATACCCGATGGGCTATTTCGTAAATACTGGCGGGTTGCGTGAAAAAAAAGTTGGCCCGGGTCGGGTTGACCCGGCGCATTAAAGGCACCTAGGTCGGGTCGACCCGATGCATTTGATGCAAACCGGATGCCCGATGCATTAAATGCACCCAGGTCGGGTCGGCCCAGTGCATTTAATGTAACCCGATGCATTAAACTTTCCTAATAATTTTATAGATTGATAATAAATTCCTAGAAGTGACAAATTCACTTATGACAATTGGGTTTCTTTGAGGAAAAAATTTAGCTCTTTTGGCGAAATGGTGATGAAGATTCAAATGGGAGGGGGGGGGCTTTTTGGGTTAGAGTCATAAAAGTATACATGAAGAAAAAGGTGGGCTTGGGGATATTAGAGGGGTGGGAGAGTCGGTCGTGGGGCGGTGGGGTTTGGCGTGACATCATTAGGGTGGGGGAGGAGTTAGAAGGAATAGGAGTCGACTTCATTTCTTCTTTTGAGGGGGAAGTGGAGAATGGTAATGATATTAGATTTTGGATTGATAAATGGGTGGGTGAGGTTAGGCTTTGTGATAGATTTCCGAGGCTTTATCACCTCGATAGATGTAAGGAGGGTAGGATAGTGGACAAAGAGTAATGGGTAGATAGCATTTGGTGTTGGGAATGAGATTGGGTTAGAAGTCTTAGAGGGAGGGTTTGTAAGGACTTTGAGGAGTTACAAGAGTTATTGTAAAATGTTGTTATCAAGTTTGATTGTAGGGATAGTTGGAGGTGGGCGCTTCAAGAGAGTGGTGATTTCACGGTTAGAGAATTAACAAAATTGGTGGAAGAAAATACTCTTAGTGTAGTAGGTGGGGGCGAGGCGACAATATAAGATTTTTCGGTTTGGTTTGGTTTAATTTTATGTATTTATTTGTTATCTTTTGAGAAAAAGACATTTTTTTGCAACACTCTTGCACAAGTTATTTTTTCTTTTTCGGGCCATCGTGAATTTTTTTTTTGCCCCCTCTTTGAGAATATCCTGGCTCCGCCCATGGTAGTAGATGGGGGCGAGGCGACAATATGGAACAGCGTGTTTGGTATATTCATATGTCAGGTATAACACCCTGTGTTTTCAAGTCATTGACGACGTCGATAAACCGACTATTTATTTTTAGTGTCGTACGTTGCACTGCCTTAACCAGTTGAGTTGTTTCATGCATGTTGGTCGATAGCTATTTTAGCCTTTTGAGTTAGTTTGTCATGGTTAGTTTTAGTTAGTTTTGGTTTTTTTTTTTTGAACGGCAAAGATGGAATATATAAAAAAAAAAAGACTAGCAAGACGCTAGAAACTTAAAGTACAAAAGAGTCAACAAAGAGAAATACATAACATCAAAAAATGGTAAAATCCCGAGACTTTAACTGCAGGGAATCAAAAGTGATGAAAAAACTTTTGAGACACGGAAGGTCGACGGATCCCCAATTTCCCGAGGCCGAGCCACCGGTTTATCACTTCGGGATGGATTTTGATGAAACCCAAACAATCCCGAGAGAATGAAGAAAAGAAACCATCCTCAAAACCACGTAAGATGCCAAACAAAAAACCTTGTCGACAGGTTTACGACCAACCCACGAACCTTGAACGCCACTTCATGAAAAAAACCAAAAGCAGCGCTAACCATTGCCATTACGCGTGATCAAAGGGGCTACTAAGCCAGTCATTCCAAGATAACATTCATATGGCCCTATTGTAAAGCCACGAAAAATGAAGAGAAACGCACATTAACAGAATAGATCACTTTTCCTCAACGTTGAGAGCTAAACGTGATGCTATTTCGGTAAACCAAAGCCACCAAAGAACCGAACTAGTAATAACATAGAACCTGTGTTTTTCTCTCTATAGCAAGCATGCCAAGAGATGATACAAATTTGAAAGAATCCCAAGAAGAAGCTTGAAAAAAGGAATAACACACGAACGAAAAACGAGCTCCACATATCGGTACAAGTCCGCATTCGAAGAAACATATAGCTGATTCAACATTGGCATTGCAAGAAGGACAAGAGATGGCCCGGAAACTCCCATACCACGAAGAGGAATCACTCCATGAGGGAATTCTTTTCCAAAGGGAAAAAGGAAAAAAAGGGGAAAGCCTCACAATAAACACATTGACCTTCCGGGGATAGATTTATCAAGTAGTAGTATGAGCAAGTGTGGGAAGAATTTTGGTCATCTATAACACATCCTTAACGTAAAAGTACCATTTGACGACCAAGACTCCAATACAAGTATCTTCATTGACATCAATATTTAGTTGACCTATTTCATTTAACAGTCACAGAATAGCAAGATTTCCTAACACCAAAGTGGTCCGAGACCAATTCCAAGACCATTCCTATTTTAATACGGTCAATGCAAACGACAATCATTTGTCTTGATCAAGATGAAAGAGCCGATTGTACCTTGTAAAAAGAGGAGTCTCGCCTACCCAAATATCTTTCCAAAATCGAATACGATTCCACAACCTTCTTTTTAAAACGAAAATTTAGATAAATAATACCTTTCGAGTGAAGAAATTGGAGGTCCAACAATGTTAGCCCAAATCCCTGAAGACTACAACCAGATGTATCAAACCTCCTTCTTGACAGGATAACTTGTGATGACCTGAACCCAAAGGGCGTTTGGGGAAGAAAGCAACCTCCAACGTCATTTTTGAAGAAGATCAAGGTTGAAAGCTTTAAGATTGCCAATGTTTAACCCTCCTTTATTGAAAGAATTAAGAATAATTGGCCATTTGACCCAAGCCATTTGTTTTTATCTTTATTACCACCCCAAAAAAAATTAGCCCGAATCTTCAGACTTGAAGGACCGATTCGGGTGCTCTGAAAATCGATATATAGTAAGATACCAAGACTACCAACACAGACTATGATAAGAGTCAACGACCCCCAATCGACAGAAGAATAGTTTCAAAGGAAAGCCTCATATAAAAAGATCAACAAGCGTCTCCAGCTAGCACAATAAGACTATTCATATTGGAACCAATGGGAAGACCAAGCGTAATTCTTGAAAGGTGACCATCACCATGCCATACAACCAGCCATTGCTAGCCATGACTTAAAACTTCATCGATTTAATTAACCCCAATACCAAAAATAATAGACTTTGTGAATATTAATCTTGAACCCAGGCTAGATCGAAAATATGAGAACACAATGATATAATCATGTCTTAGCAATCCATATCTGTAGTAAATGACACATCATCTGCCTAGAAAAGAGTGGGAAACATTAATAGTGAAATTCTTATAATAACAACCAGTAATCAAACCATTCCCACTGCTTCCCAAAAGCATTAATAGACTACTTCCATAAACCAAGATGAAAAGGAAAGAATAGTGGATCACCTTGCCTAACCACACTTAATGGAAAACTCAGATGAGCTACCATAATAAGAATAGAAGCACTCGAAGAATTATACAAGCTTAATCCAAGAGCACCATTTATTACCAATCCAAAACTGTCCGAGAATGGAATCAAGTAATTCCAGCTATGGTGAATCAAAAGCCTTTTCAAAGTCCACTTTATAATGAGGAGCTTCTTTTCGTTCTTTTATACCACCAATGATTTCGCTTAGAATAACCAAGAGCCATCAAGAAATTTGACGACGACAATAAACGCCGACTGTTCCTGCTAACAAATCTTGTCAATCACTTTAGATAAATGGTTAAAGCCTAAAATCTTTGGCAATGATCTATATAGATATACCAATAAACGAAATAGCGAAAGTGAAGTGATTAAGGTTGTTGTTGACCTTATGGCTAAGGGTGAAAAACCTATGAATTAGCAACATTAGGCATAACACAAGATCAAAGATAAGTTTAGAACAAAATCAGATAATCCTTCTGAATAGTGCCCCAATACTTCTTCACAAACGCAAAAGAGTAACCATCCGGGCCCGGAGCTTTACTACTTCCACAATCCCAAACGGCTTCCTTAATTTCCTCAAGGGTAACCTGTCTTTCAAGAGTTTCTCGATCCATGCAATTAAGGGAATGAGAATGAGGAAGGTTAGAGAACATAACCTGTGAATCTTGAGCTTGGAATTTCCTTTTATAGAATTGAAGGAAGGCATCCTGATCAAACAAGGTCGTGATCAATTTCCTTCAATCCCCACCATACTCCCATTGATCAGCTGATTCCGCCTTTTTGGTTGATGAGCCCATGGAAGAAGTTGGAATTTTCATCCCCTACTATATCCCATGACAGAGCTGTTTGAATAATATCCATTGAAGCAAACTATCAATCTTTCAATTTTCTTGAAGAATGGATGAAGGCGTTGATCATTGTCGAAGGCATAGCGGTTTTCCCTCATCATTCTTTTTCTCAATTGAATTAATTCCCTCAATAGCCACGGTTTTTCTGTTTCTTTCCAACATCTTGATGTTGGTTGCTCATTGATTGATCTTATCTAGAAGGCGGCGGAAACTTTTCATGACATTTAGAGATTAGAATCAAGCATTCCCATCCTCTTTAATGAGGTTATCAAAACCATCTCTCAGGAAGCCATGAGTTATACCAATTTTGAACGGAGTGGGACCAAATCAGTTTTTA
Source organism: Tanacetum coccineum (assembly GCA_026074375.1). Classification (NCBI taxonomy): domain Eukaryota; kingdom Viridiplantae; phylum Streptophyta; class Magnoliopsida; order Asterales; family Asteraceae; genus Tanacetum; species Tanacetum coccineum. The sequence goes on from BQNB010016144.1 coordinate 36,383, forward strand.
TCATATGAAAAGGATAGGTATTGATCAGACCCATAACCTATCGAAGCATTATCCGAATATCGGGAGGCCGAATAGTCACATCTTCTGAAATAAGAAAGCGATCAAGTTTACTAAGCTTAGTACCTGCTTTATTCATCCAAGTAAAAGAGCGACCACCAATAGGAAGATCGACTAAACCTGTGGAATCAATGAAAGAGTTAAAATGATCAGCTTCAATACTATTCAAAGTAGTACCAAACCTTTCTTGTGCGTTTCTGACAGCATTCATGTCTCCAACATAATTAGGACCTATTAGGTGATGCCAATGAAGTCTGTGATGTCTATGCCATATGGACCAAGTTTTAGAAACATGATACTTGTGGCCGTAAATATTCACCAAGATCATCATTTGCTCTTTAATTAACTTGTTAAAATTTAGAAATGTAATAAAAAAGTACCAGTAGTACATAATTTTTGTTTGTTTGTTATAAGCTCATTTTTATGATGACGTATTTCGTCACAATGGACGTTTAAGTCCCCATTAGTTTCCTTAGTTCACCCAAATAATGAAACCTTTCTTCGTCACTAATTCCATCCAAATGGTTTTTTTGGATTTAGCGCACTTATTGATGAAATTAAGTAAAGAAATGGGTTGTCACACACCCTTAAGTGACGACTTTAGTTCGTCACTAATTTAGTGTCAAATTTCATTTCGTCATTAAAAAATTTGTGACGGAGCTATTGTGACGACAAGTGACGACGTCGATTTTCGTCATTAAATTGGTTTAGTGACGAATTTTCCTCTAATAGTGACGATTTTCCATTCGTCATTAAAGCCTTTTTTTCTTGTAGTGACTCACCGGCAACACCGTCGCTTCGTCCATCTATTGGAACAACAAACACCTCCACATCGACTGCCATCACCCGCACTCTTCCACACCACTCGTGATCTTTGAACTTCTTCAACAATTGCAAAATGGGTTTGCTTTATTGTTCATGAACTTAAAAATAAGTTTATGTGATTTTAAGATATACAAAAATGCGTTTGTAAGATTCACAATTTTTAGGCATTTTTTAATAATATAAGGTTATGATGTTGTTGTTTGATTTGTGGTGTTGAATTCGTTTTTCATACCAATGAAATTTACAATTAAAAAATTAATTTACAAAAGCAGCAGATATCATGGAAACGCAAATTTGTTTAGTGAGGGTAAAGTAGTAATTAGACTATTTATTCATCAAAAGAAAGAAACACAATTATATTCACACTATCCTATTCGTAAACAAATTTGACATTTCCAATCAGATAGTATATCCAAACAGGATAAAAAAGAAACAGCCCCTTAGTCATTTTATATGTTTTAGCTGGTCAAATTAACGGTCAACACAAAATTGGAGCAAAAGTTAAACGGGTTGTCGGGTATTGGAGTGGATCCGTAAGATTTTTAAAAAATGGACCAAAAGTGAAAGACCCGACAAACCACGAGGACCAAAAATGTAGTTAACTTTATGTTTTATAAGTGTTGTTTTGCTTAAACAAACTAATTTAAAAAGTATATATTAAAAGACATGGTATATGAACGTAAAAAAATAAATGAACAAATAATTGGACGTTAACGGACATAAATGAACGAAAAAGACATTTGTCAAAACTAAACTAACGTAAGATAATATTTGTGTTCCTTCATTTGATACATAAACGAATATAAACGAACATTGTACAAAATCGTCTATAAAATGTTAATTGAATATTCAGTTCGTTTATAGTCTTACCATTTGGCTTTATGTCATCCATCCATATTGGCATATCCAATAAATGAAGCAAGCAAATGGATATCCATTGGATATGGTAAAAAAATCACTTATCTAAAAATAAAACATATAACGTTATATTTTTACGTAAACATATATAATTCAACACTAAATTAATATGAATGACATTTCGTTCTCGTTTCATGTTTATTTTTAAACAAAAAATTAGCACTCGTCGAATTAGCAACTAAATTATTTTTGTTATCAATTTCGCTGTTGAAATTAGATGCTAAATACATAATTTAGCAAGGATATCTAATAGTTGCTAATGGCATTTTTTATATTAGTGAATTTCTGTAATTACCTCCTCTTTTTCTATGTTTTTTTTTTCACAAATTTAATACATTTTTATGTGTTTTTTTCTCCACAAAAATTTACAAGGGTAACTCTAAATCTACCAAACAAAATTTCTAAACCTGCCATAATTGGCATAATCATTATGTTTTTCTTCACTTTTTATAAAAAAAATCATTTTACATTTTGTTTTTTTTCTAAATTTACCATCATTTCTATAATAATTATCATCATTAGCCGGCCTAAGCCAATATATATACCCCTCTCCAATTTTTTTTTTAACTAAAACATTTTGAATAATATTCGAGGTCTTTGTTAATACAGGTTCAAGCTAAAGAATAACAAAAAAAAAGTTTGTTTATCCGAAAAGTCAAGATCTCGGTATAAGGAGTTATTCAACCGGACTTTTTGAGATTGACTTAAATATGGAATCGGCGAGAGTTCCTACTCGAACTATGAAACATGTGCACCCAACTTGTTCCCAGATTTAAATGAAACACCTGCCAAACACAGTTCATATGTGAGTCAGTCATTTGCCAAACATGGTTCATTTACGGTAACAAGCGATTCTGAAAGACTTTTGAGACATCTTCAACAATTTTTCTATCATTTTTTGTTATCTTTTAGCTCAATATATATTTTGTTCTGATGCAGGTCAGCATGAAGTTCTTGCCTCAGGCCCCATTGAGGATCTTATAGCACAACGGGAGCATCGGTAGTTATCCCCGCAAGAAATTTATTTATGCCATTCCCTTTCTGTGACATTTGTTTATATATTTGCTTGTCAGATACCGTATCTCTGGATCGTCTTTGCTTGCAGCTATGGATGAAAGTACACAAGTCTCTTCTAGTAATCTAGACAAGGATCAAGCTGATAGATCACAAGCGATAGTAAATAGAGAAAATGTGAATGAAAGTTTAAGCACTTGTCATTCTCAAACCAACGATGAAAAATCTTCTTGGATTGATGATCGGAGTGGGAGAGGTCAGCCCACAGTTGATATAGCTGAAGTTTTGATGCGATGGACTCATGCGCTGCAGCGTATACATAAACAGTCACTCCATCTGGTATACTCATGATTATCAACAAAAAGTAATGTATCCTGTATTCCTGTTTGGTGATGTATCTGATTACTATAATGTTTAATATTATAGGCAAAAGCAAATGATGGTGAAGGCCCAGATCTTCTCCGAAGTGCAAATGATGGTGGTACTAGTGGACATGCTGAATCGTTAGCAGCAACACTTGCTCAACATCGACAATATTTAGCTAGTATACAGGCATGTTTATATTACTCTTTGCTTTCCATTATAAGTTTTTCAAAAAATTTAAACTTAGCCTTTTCAGTCAGAATTTGTGTCAGCTTCTTATGTGGTGATATGTATTAAAGCTCAGATTTATGTCTATTCATTAGTGGAAAGCTGTTTGTCTGACTCTCAGGATTGAAATCAGGACACATGTTATGGAATAGTGTCCTTTGATAAATTTGACGTTTTTTGTCTGCAACTAATTCAGAATTAGAGTTTGAATTAGTTAACATAGGCATCCTATCACACTTGTTCCTGCGCAGGTGCTTGTTAATCAACTGAAAGGTGTTGGCCCAGCTATACAGAATTCAATATCAGAATTAAGTGACCCTCAAGTGACAAATTACCATAGAAGATCTATGGTAGTTGTTTTGTATAATATTTGTTCATCAAACCCTGCAGCATTAAAACTGCCACCTTTATTTAGTTTAACACCAAATTCAGCTGCAAAAATTTACAAGAAGCAGGCTCAAGTTAATAATAATCAGATGGACAATGTATCCGAAAACTTGCTTCTTCCAAATAGCCACGTGGTTATACATGGTTCTGCTCTTGATATGCATGTTCTTTATTGAAGCTTAAGTCTGTAGTTTGTCACTCCATTTTTTATTTTTGCAGACAATGAGAACGATTATATTCGTAACTTTAAGAAATCTGTGAGAGAAGAAGCTTTGTCAACGCGGTCCAGCAATATGGCCCAGTCACAAGATAGTCATTCAGGGACTGGGTTTTCTCATGTATGCGTGTGTTTGTGAAGAAGTGATGGAAGTAGGCTTTTGTGTGGTTTAGAGTACAATGAGAACTTGAGTTTGAAGATGGTTTGGTGTTTAAGTAGATGTTTGGTAAGTTTGTCTTGCATATATAGTCTCCATTTATACATTGTTTGATAAATAATCACAATTATTGGATAACAATATAATTTTAATCAAGCTTTTGTTTTCTTGGTATGTTGCAAAATAATGTATATTCAATGTCTACTGTCTAATAAATTACAAAATGTATGTAAATGCGTGGGTTTCCCGTACTCCGCTGTAGGATTGTTAGTAGGCGTTGTTTTTTACTCGACGTGAGTGGGGTATATTTATGTAAATTGTAAAATAAATAAATAAATAATGATCGTTACTAACGGTCATTAAGTAACGACCGATCCCAAGCACTATTTTCGTAGATTCTAAAAAAAAATTAACTAGCGGTCATCACTTAACAGCCATTAGTGGGGGAGGGGGTGTTTTGTAATTTTTTTAAATGAGGGTAGTTTTCGTAACTTGACACATAGTGCGAGAAGGTATTTCGTAAATACCTGATGGGCTATTTCGAAAATAATGATGGGTTGCGTGAAAAAAAAGTTGGCCCGGGTCGGGTTGACCCGGCGCATTAAAGGCACCTCGGGTCGACCCGATGCATTTGATGCAAACCGGATGCCCGATGCATTAAATGCACCCAGGTCGGGTCGGCCCAGTGCATTTAATGTAACCCGATGCATTAACCATTCCTAAATTACTTGGTACTTATACGACCTATGATAATTTAGGTTGCATTCGATCTTTTACGTGACGCTTTATCTGCGATATTTGGATTATCTGAACTCAAGGTGAGTTCATAGCCCCACATTTTTACGATTTCAATGATTTATAATTATGGGGTGAAAACATGCTTTGTTTTACAAATTGGACGCAAGTATTGATTACATGTTTGCCTAAGTAGCGATAACCCAGTTAAGCCCATTATCATGAACTGTCAATTGCATAGATGTAGTTGGGAATTACATTATGTGAGCGCGAATGTTATTTAATAGATCTATTCGGGAAACGACCTCCCCGTTCGGGTGACTTGCTATCACCGGGAACGAACGATATAACATGTCGAATTTTAGATGTTTCGGGTTAGAACATCATCACGGGCTGAGTAGCAATATTATGCGAACAAGACTGTCGAGCTTCAGTGTCATGAGCTTAGTGTAAATGTAATCTAGTTTTGTGAGATCTGCATGTGTTGCATTATCACTAAAAAGTCTTGCGGTCCTGCACATTATGATTTATCAAACCTATGAATTCACCAACAATTTTGTTGACGTTTTTAAGCAATGTTTTCAGGAGATCAATAGGCATGGGATGCCAGGGATGCATTGGGTTACATTTTGGATTGCACGCTTAAAGATTTAGGTGCATCATATTTTGGGAAATGTATTGTCAACTTTTGTAATATTCAACAATGAACAAGTAAAGCTATATGCTTTTATATTAAGACTTTCAATTAAATCCAATTTATCATTTTAAATGACTTTTTGTGTCGTTCTTATATATCTTGTGCTATTGATCTTGAAGTAACACGCCCCGGACCCTCTTTCCGCTGCGACCCAATTTGGGGGTGTTACATCAGGCTTAAGGTTGTTCTAGCATTTATGTGATAGTTATAGTTTTGGCTAGTTGTGGGTTTGTGTAGTCATGGCCCATGGGGGATCTACTGTGTCTCGTGTGGCCTATTTGCACTGCTGCACCAGTTGAGTTGTTTCATGCATGTTGGTCGATAGCTATTTTAGCCTTTTGAGTTAGTTTGTCATGGTTAGTTTTAGTTAGTTTTGGTTTTGGTTTGTATTTTCTTTTTCTTTGAGTCATTTTCTCTTTTAATTAACTTGTTAAATTGAAGAGGGATGCTACAAAAAATTATATTATGTTCATAAAAAACTTTCAAAAAAAGGGAACAACTTTAACTTTTGATGATGTGTCTCTTCTTTTTGAATGAAATCTGAGAGCATTTGTTTAATTTGTTAAAGTTAACTTTATCAAGGTAACGTTTAAAATTTAGCCCTTTATATGCCATAAGCCTATGAGGTCACGCTCTTGTCAAGTTTGGAACATGTTTAACTCACTGATGCAATTTAAGCTTCTAAAAGTTCATAGTTGTCGTCACGACGACGTGACAATATATAAGCAGTATGTCGCGCCCGCTGCTACTATACAAGCTTTTGTTGGAATATGGTAGTTGGATTCGCATGTTATCCAACTAGAAGTACGTGAGCCTATTGGGGGCACACACGTTAGGACACGAAGAGTACGTTTATTTTAAATATACTTCACGTAATATATTTAAATGTTCGTTAGTTTCTATAATTAGTTTATAACTAATTTAACGGATATTTAAATGTAAACCGGAGGGACTAAAATTGACAAAACCCGAACCTTATGGGGGTCCTTTTGTGACCGGCCCTATAAGCTTCTAGAAGGGGGTTTTGGGATCAATTTTGAAGATAAGGGATAAGAGTTGTATTGTGATAAGGAATTAAGGGTATCCTAAATCATGTAGGACTAGGGTTTTGATGCCTATATAAACACCCCTACCCTTCTCATTCTCTAGCTCGTCCACTTATAAATATCGCTAAACCGAAACTTTTTAGTTGGCTTTATTCCTACTCTCAAACAATATAACACAGTAACCAAAATCTATATATTGTTTTCTATTCACCCATGTGATGCGAGATGCGACAAAAATACAAAAGATATAGTGTGACATATACTTACGTATGCATGTATTTAACATACTTGCAATAGTTAACTATGTATCCACTTTTCACATTTATCTCCTTTGTGTACTGATTCAAACGCATATAAGGTTTGAATCGGTTTTCGGTTTACTTTGTTCTCCTTAGTTCGACAACAACAAAACCATAACTAGGGTTTTTGGTTTCTTGGTTTTTCTACTTAACCGAATTTGATAAACCCTTACTAGGGTTAACCGAGTTCGGATCATTGCTACAAAGGTTGTTTGAGAGTTTGGTTCAAGAAACTAAGGGATTACACTTGGTGTTTGAGAGACATGAAGTAACGACTAGCATCGTGACGTGTTGTGTGAGCAACCGTAAAAGTGATAACTTAATTACTAAGATTGAAGATCAAGATTCTCGTTTATTGACTATTGTCATTAAACATAACGGTTTTTTTTACCTTATTAGTGTGTTAATCTTTGATACTACATCCGTCCCATAATAAGTGTCAACTTTGAATTTTTTGAGTCTTTCTTATTCAACTTTGACCATAAATATTTTGATTTGTATTATATAATATTTGATGAAAAATACATAAATGGATTAGGTTTTAAATATATTTTCATTGGTGTAATTTTCATCAACTATTATATAACACAAATACCAATATTTATGGTCAAAGTTGAACAAGAAAGACTAAAAAAGTCAAAGTGGACACTTATTATGGGACGAAGGGAGTATTAAACTAGATCCATCCGCTGCGTACTCGTAGTAAACATGGTTTACTAGTTGTAAAATCCCAACAATGGCATCACGAGTCAACCTCGTTTGGTGTTATGGGTTACACACTTATAAAACACGCTAGATCCGCATGAGAAAACTTTTATTTATTGTTTTGACAGAAAATTATGGCAACAATATGCAATTTTTGCCATAAAGAATAAATAAAAACCTAGAATCTTAATATATATAGATTGAAAAGAATAAAACTTAAATTAAAAGTTAATTAAGTTTAGTTTTTCTTTTCTTTTCCGGCCTTAAGACTCACACAATCATGTTATATGATGGATGTAGCGATCTAGGTACATTAGCAGAAAATCTAGTAAGAGTCTTTTGGTTATCTGTTTGGGGAAGACTGTTTTGAGAGCTCGGGCATTATATGATTTACTGCTTTCTAGTCTGTCTTCACCTCATCCCCTCTTTCTGTCTGTTTATATGCTTATGTGTTTATACTCCTTGTGACTTATGACTATATGCAAAGATTTTTTAAAACTCTAAACATACTAATACTTTAAGAGAAACATGGTTTAAATTTGTCTATTAAATACACACATAAATACTCCTAGTGACCTGTTATGTGTTATTTGTAATACATGTTTTTGGATAAATAAATACAGATATTAAACTCTGAAACATGTTTTCTTGGAAATTTAAATATTTTTATGCTTTTATCATACGATGAATCACTATTGTACCATGGCTTAATTGACTATGGCTTTAATGGACTTCTAGGGTTAAATTGATCTTTAATCTTTTCTCGCGCCACTATATGTTTCGGCATATGAGGCAATTATTGGAAAAGCTTGTGTCTTCGGACTCATGTAGTAGTACAATATAGGGTTTGATCAATTTGTAATGTTTCCTGTGATATTAGCACATATAAAAACTAAGTAAACAATCTAATCACATCGTTAGTCAATTGGCATATCGACTCACCCATATTGAACAAACTATAAGAGAGGTTTAAGGCGGGTAGTTTGTTTCCGTAAAGAAGTCCGGTTTTTAATATGCTTTGTGCTGACCCGCTTCTCCGCTTCTTTGTGCGTTCAATGGAGCTACCGAGAACTTTTGATTGGATGATGTCTAGATTAAAAGTTAAGAAAACGTTTTCTTAACTTGTGCTATAAGGATGATTTGCATGTTTCTTTGTACACGTTTTGACACACGTTTTCATAAACTTATGTGTATACCCTATGTGAAATTTTAAGTCTATGCCAGCCAATTTAAGAACAGTTGCACTTGGTTTTTTCTCTCTCGTCAGACCAAAGGTTAATTCCAACCCAAGGCAAATTTTTTCTCTCTCGTCAGACCTAAGATCAATTTTTGCATGTTCTTACTTAGTTGACTTAAATCGAGTATGCTTGGTCAGACCTTGGACTCGCGACATAAGATGAGAGAAAACATGTACATGACATTACTATAGGTGTTACTAATGTTATGTGTCCCATAAATCTAAGAGTTGCATTTATATGCAATTAACGCACGCCGCTTACCTCTTGCCCTACTTCTTTACACGTTGGTCAGACCTCTGGTAATAAGTGGGAGGTCAAGTTAGATCTTAATTTTTTAGTAAATTAATTGTTTTATTTAAAACAATGGGTAGTTAATTTTTTAAAAGAATTAATTATCAAAAATACTAAATTGAACATTTTTTGTTCTGATTAATTGTATTATTGCAACATAATTCGTAAACAAAAGTTTGTTTTTTTTAAAAGGACAAGCACAGTCTCTTTTCCTAGTAAGAAATAGTGAGACTTACTCTTATCTCTTCTCATTGGTTGGCAAGAATAAGATAGGGTTATAATTGAATTTTTCTCAATTATATTTAATCTCACTTTCAATATTTCATTACCCTTTTGCTGTTCTGAAATCTTTGAAAAATAAATTACTTTGTGTAACTAGAGTATATTTTGTCTATAGCTACTAAAATAATGACATCTTGCACTTGTCACGATGTATGAGTTTAAACCGAAACGAGTAAAGAAAATTTCTAGATGGTCTTCTATGTATTTATTTCTTAGACTCGATTTATTCCTTATAGTGCTAAACACCCTTGTGGCTAGGTAGACTGATAAAGGAGGAATTGCATGCTAAAATGTTCAAGTTAATGAATGCATGGATGGCTAATCCCTCATCTACATAAGTAGAACTTCATATACTCTATACAATACCTAAGTACATTGCTATTTATAGGCATTCTAAAAGGGTATGAAAGTAAATAAATTGCTATTTGCCTTCTACTGGTGATGTAACACTTACAATATTGACAAATCCAGTGGGAGCTTGCGTTTTATTACTGAAAAGACATTCATGTAATGTTGTCAAATTCAGTGGGAGCTACAAGATTCATTTCTTTGTGAGTTGCCCAAATTATTTCTAGCTTGCTTTGAAATAATTCATTACTTTCCGAATATGAACTACCATAGTTTTAAGGAAGATTGCATTTTATTTTATAAGATAACACGTTGCTTTCCTAGTGTCGCTTTCTGAAACTTTATCTATAGAATAATAATCCACAATTCCTTATTAAACGGTATGGTTAAAAATCTACTTGTTATATCTATGATACTATCATATTGTTTATACAATCGAGTGCTTGTCGTACTGTTTGTCTACTTTAGACCATGTTGTCCCATACACAAGTGGGAGAAATCATAAGTGTGTGCAAGGAACAACATATAACAATATGATTATTAGTTTCTCTTGACCGCAAGGTAAGGAAGCTAATAATTCTACTAGGACTTAAACACACAATATGTTTGTTGCCCTATTACAATTAAATGTTAAGATATGTTGTAAAGCTACTTCAACACATTGACTACATGTTTTAGTCAATATAATTATGGTTCGGTTATAAAATCATTGCTCTTTAGGTGACATGGATTTAGCTATCTAATTAAACCCGACTTGAAACAGAATGGAGGCTGACATGGTATGTGCACATGTTAGGCAGGTTCTTTATGACATGGTGTGTGTAGGTGTTGACTGTGCCTATTAATTGTTGTTGACTGGGACTATTAATTGTTGTTGACTGGGCTTTGTTATTAGGGTGTTTTTTAGGGTTTTTCTAAGGCTATATATACAGATATCTATGGTTCCTAGTTGATATGATAATCAATTGTAACTCTCTGATTCAGTATTAACAAAAAAATCTCTCTGGTTCTTGCCCGTGGACATAGGTTGACACATTGTCGACCGAACCACGTTAAATCTCTATGTCCTTTATTGTTCTCTTTCTCGCTTTCGCATAACAAGTGGTATCAAAGCAAGGTTGTTTCTCTGTGTGGCTCACATCTGATTGATTTATTGAAGATGTCTTCGGATAAGTTTGCTCTGGAGAAGTTTAATTTGTCGAATGACTTAACGCTCTGAAGGTCAAGATGAGGGCGCTTCTGGTTCAACAAGGGTGCGTGGTTGCGTTGGAGGGAGAAAAAAAGTTCCCAAAGGAAATGAAGGAGGAGGTCAAGAAGGAGATTATGGCAAAGACTCATTCCACGATTTTGCTGTCAGTTACTGATGAGGTGTTACTAGAGGTTGTAGATCAGATGACGACTTCTGGGATATGGGATAAACTGTGTGAGAAGTACGAGAACAACTCCCTCACGAACATGCTGTATAAGAAGCAACGGCTGTACACTCTATGGATGTCTGAGAGTACTCAGGTAAAGGATTATCTCGATACTTTTAACCGTATTTTTCTTGATCTTTAAGGTGTTGGGGTTAAAGTAGATGATGAAGATCAAGCCCTTATTTTATTGTGTTCTTTACTTGGTTCATATGAGAATTTTATGGATACTATGCTGTACGGAAGAACTATAATTTCTGTTAATGATGTGAAAGATGCCCTTTTATCAAAAGAATTAAAAAGAAAGGTTTATGGGGATGAGGGTTCTGGTTCAGTTCTGTTTACAGGTAGGGGTAGATCACAGGAGAAGAATAATGGGAATGGGAGGTCGCGTTCTATGTCTAGAAATTCTAGCAAAGTAAAATGTTATCTTTGCAAAGAAAAGGGGCATATTAAAAGGGTTTGTCCACAGAAAAAGGGAAATGCAAAGGGTGAGTCTAGTAACAGTGGTAGTGCTGCTGTGGTACAAGACATTTTTGATGATGGGGATTTTGGTGATGTTCTGACGGTTTATATTGCTAGCACTGCTGATACCTCGATTATGGATACTGGTGCTTCTCACCATATGATGTTCTCTCGTGATCTATTTACTTCTTTTAAGGAGTGGAATGGAATAGTGAAGTGTGGTGATGATGCAATACTTGCTATAAAGGGTAGCAGGATAGTGCAGATAAAAATGCATGATGGTATTGTTAGGAAATTTGATTGCTGGTTTGTTTCTGGTCTGAAGAAAAATTTGATTTCTCTTAGCACCTTAGCCAAGAATGGTTTAAAATATCATGGCGAGGGTGAGTGGGTAAAAGTCTCTAGGGGTGCTCTAGTTTTGATGAAGGGAAAACTGCAGCATGGAATTTATTTTTTGCAGGGTAGTTCAGTGATAGGAACGGCGTCGGTATCCCATTCCTCAGATAAACATGATGATAGGACAAATTTCTGGCACCGTCGATTGGGTCACACGAGTGAGCAAGGTTTATCTGTGTTGATTAAGCAGGGTTTACTTGTTGGGGATGTGACAGGTAAAATTCAGTTTTGTGAGGCTTGTATTAAAGGAAAGTAATGCAGGGTGATGTTTAGCACCGGTCAACACACTTATAAGTAGATTATGGAGTATGTTCATTCATATCTATGAGGTCTCTCTTCGCTGAAATCACAGTGTGGATGTGTTTATTGTTTGACCTTCATTGATGATTATTCGAGAAAGGTCTGGGTGTACTTCCTGAAGACAAACGATGAGGTGTTTGGGAAGTTCAAAAAGTGGAAAACCATGGTTGAAAAACGAACAGGTAAACAGGTTAAAACTCTAAGGACTGATTATGGGTTAGAGTTTTGCAACGCTCCATTTGATAACTTCTACAAGAAAGAAGGTATAGTGAGACACCGCACTGTACGACACACACCACAACAAAATGGGGTTGCAGAATGGATGAATCAAACACTCATGGCGCGTGCTAGGTGTATGCGCATATTTACTGGTCTATCGAAACAATTCTAGCCTAAAGCACTTAACACTGCAAGCTATTTGGTTAATAGATCTCCATCAACTGCAATTGGTCTTAAAACGCCTCAAGAGGTATGGTCTGATAAACCCTTTGATTACTCTAATCTAAGAATATTTGGTCGCCCTGCATGTGCTCACGTGAATGATGGTAAGCATGAGCCGAAGGCGGTGAAATGCATATTTCTAGGAGTCAAAGGCTATCGATTGTGGTGTACAGAAGGAAAAAGTCCGGAAAAAGTCCGGATAATCTGTTATGCTTGATCAGAATAGATGTTGTGAAAGTTTTGCAGGTACAAAAGATTGTGGTGTTGACCAGAAGGTGGAGTTTGACACTCCTAATAGAGTTGTAATAGAGGAAGAACGGCAAGAAAAGAATAACAATGATAAACCTGAACAACAAGAGGAGTAAGAACCTCAAGTTAAACCGGTTGAGGAGGAAGCGATAATACTGGTACTAGGGTTGAGGATTCCATTGTAGTCAGAAAAGGGAAAAGAAATGCTCCAAAGCCAGCTAGGTATGCAGGGTGTGTCAATACTTGTGACATAGATTCTGTGGCGTATTCCTTGGTTGTTGGTGATGATATAAGGTATGATAATCCAAAAACATATATAGAAGCTATGTCGAGTAAGGATGCAGAAAACTGGATAACAGCAATGAATGAATAAATGTAGTCTCTTGAAAAAAATAAGACTTGGTATCTTGATACACTACCAAAGGGGTGAAGCCAGTGGGAAGCAAGTGGATCCTTAAAAGAAAAGTGGAAATTCCTAGTGTTGAACCTGTAAGGTTCAAAGCGAGACTGGGGGCAAAGGGGTTCTCACAGAAAGAGGGGATTGATTATCATGAAGTCTTTTCTCCTGTAGTGAAACACAAAACTATTCGGGTTCTTTTAGCAATGGTGGGTGCATTTGATTTAGAGCTGGAGTAGCTTGATGTAAAAACTATATTCCTTCATGGTAATCTTGAAGAACGGATTTACATCTCTTAGCGGAAGGGGTTCAATAATTCTAATAGAGACCAGGTGTGCTTGTTGAAGAAATCCTTGTATGGCTTGAAACAATCTCCGAGGCAGTGGTACAAGAGGTTTGATTCATTCATGGTGTCTAATGGCTATATTCGAAACCAGTTTGATAACTGCGTGTACTCCCAGAACTGTTTCTTTTCATTGGAATGAACACATTATCAGCGTAACCATATCGAGCAAACACTTCCTTCATGATAATATTGTTCTAGTTGGTAGGGAAATTCATGAAATAGTAGGTGGTTTTTGTTTGCCAGGAGTGATGGGGTTGCGATGTCTGTTATGGTTCCTAGCAGTTTTCTATTCCGACTCAATATTTTCTCTCTCCATTGACTTTTTGTCACATAGTTTTCCTTTAAAGAAAATATGACAATTGTACACATTGTTGTTCCACACAAATAACAACATAACCATGTCCAAAATGAAACTAAACCAAAACCATTTAATCACAACATGAAAACATCTCAAAACATTAATTTTAACTACCATTTCCACCAAAAAAAAACATTTAAAAATAGGCTACGAGAAACTCACCTCAAAGCTTACACGCGCACACAAAATCCAAGCAAATATCTACATAATTATATAACACGGGTTACACACGGTCAAGGCTTATAACCTTAACTATGTAACCTTCTGTTTGAGAATACAGTTATGCCCATCCCAACATGTTTCCCACACTTAACTAAGCTATAACTATGTTTTAAACTATTCTTCACATTTTTATTTTACTGCAGAAAATTGAGGTCACTTTACGAATTCAAAAAAAAAACTAAACAACCTCTTCTGACTTCCAAAATCCTATCACATCAACTACAATGAGTCCCATGCCGACTGGAGTTTTTCCATCCTTGGTAATTAAGCTTAACTATCTTTCAAAAATTTGACAACACAAAGTGTCCGAAAACGGATCTGATCGAACACCAAAATGTTTGATTTTCCTAAAAATACTTAGACACTTTGGAAAAATCTAGAAAAATTACAGAGACTACTAGACACCTTGAACTCATACGAGCTCCAATTTTACATCCTAGAAATTTTTTTTGATAGGGTTTTTGATCTTACCAACCCGACTTAAATCTGTCTAGAAAACTCATATTTGACAATGAATCTTGTAAAAATCTTTTGACTGACTTCCACTCACTTTTTATTCTCGAGACCTAATTCATTGGAAAGAAGACTCTTTGTAGATAATTTTAGACACCCGAAACTCGATCTAACTCATTGTTATCATCTAGTGATAATCCAAACAATCCGACCTAAAAATCTGCTCAGATTCAGTTACAAATTTAATGCATTCTAAACCTAATGAAACGCATTATTTGTTTACTAATTAACCCCAATCATACTTTAATGTTCTAAAACAATTATTTACACAGATCATGAAAACCCTAATTTTTCCATCGATTAAATAGTTACATAAATCAATTTAAGAAAAGAATTGAATAAGGGTTATATGAAAACCTTTTAACTCGAAAACATAACCCGATGTTGAAACCTAAATTCTCTTGAATTTTTTTGATGTTTTATTCATTCTTTGTGGGTGTCGACTAAATTCAACAAGAGAGACGGGAGAAGAAAATAATAATGTAGAGTTTAGATTTATGGGAGTATAATGTTTTAGTTAGAGTAAGTTTGTTTTTCTTTTTCTTTTTTTCTTTTTCTTAAACCTATCGACTACACCCTTTTATATATTTTTTTCTTATTTCTTTTTAAATACTTTACATTATATGTTAACTGAAAAACCTTTATTTTATTTAAAGTCTAATTACACCTTACTTATTTACTTGAAACCTTCCATTAAAGTTTACTAATACCAAACAAAATAATTTATTTTACTTATTATTTTCCCAAATATTGATACCACTAATTCCATAAATAATTTAATGAATCTCGTCTACTAAATATACTTGAACCGAAATCTAATGTATAAATAAAATAATGCAATAACTAGGAATCTTCATTTCTATATGCTTCATTATCAACGAAATAAAATGACTATATCACCTACTTTTTGCATCATTCACGTATATATGATTCATGTATCTCATATGTACCTAATTTGAATCACATAACAAATAGTCATGATAACACTAATGGTTAAACTAAACTGATTTGGTCTGGGTATCACAGGATCCCCCACTTAGGGAAATTTCTTCCCGAAATTTAATTAGTGCTTCCATTGCTAACGTGCTCAATGAACAAGTGCGGGTACTTAGATTTCATGTAATCCTCATGTTACCATGTAAATTCATGACCTCGTTTCGAATTCCAACAAATTTTAACAATCAGAATCCTACTACGCTCCAACTTCTTAACCTCACGATCCATAATCTCTACAGATTCATCAACAAAACAAAGAGTCTTGTCTACGTTAATTTCATCTAATGTCACATGCTAGTTTGCATCCGCCAAACACTTTTTTAAATTTGAAACATGAAACCTATCGTGTACACTACTTAATTCTTGAGGCAATCCTTAACGATAGGCTACAGGACCGATCCTCTCAATGACCTCAAATGGTCCTACATACCTTGGTGCTAACTTGTCCTTCTTGCCAAAACGCATTACACCTTTCCAAGGCGACACTTTTTCAACAATACTTGATCCTCAACTTCAATCTCTAACGGCTTACGTCTATTATCGGCATAACTCTTTTGACATTCTCTTACCGCTTTGAGTCTTTCCTTAATCAATACCACTTTATCAGTAGTCTCTTGTACCATTTCTGGACCAATTAATCGACTCTCTCTAATTTGAGCCCAGAGAACTGGTGACCTACATTTCTTTCCATATAATATCTCAAACGGAGCACATCGAACACTCGAATGATAACAATTGTTCTCAGCCAAAAGGAAGGTGAGTATCTCAGCTACCTCCAAAGTCTATCACACATGCTCTAAGCATATGCTTCAAAGTCTTATCAGTACGCTCATTTTACCTATCAGTTTGAGGATGATAAGTTGTACTCATATCTAAATCGTGCCTTATTTTGTTCAAATTGTGTAGGAAGTAGTTTTTGTATGGTTGTTTGTAATTGTATGTGTGATGGTTAGTGCGTTGTTGCTTTGTTCTCATGCTTATTTAGTTGTTTCCTGTGGGTTTGTTGTATATGTCAATGACCGTTGGTGCGTTGTTGCTTTGTTTTCATGCTTATTCAGTTGGTGGCTGTGGGTTTTTTGTATATGTGAATAATGCTTTGTTATAATGTTTTTTTTACATTGTGCCTTATTTTATTCAAATTGTGTAGGAACTGGATTCCCATATGTTTGTTTGTAATTGTATGATTATGTATCGTTGTATGCTTTGTGAACTCTGTGGCTGTTTGCATTGCCTTTTTTTTACTTTTTTTGTTTGTTTAGTCAGTTATTGATAGACTTTTTTCTCCTTTTTGCTGTCTTTGAATGTTTATTGAGCCGTTTCAAGGTTTTTGTATTGTTCTATGTTTAGCTGTTGTCTATTCTATTTGGGGTTCGTTTGGTAGAACGGAATGAAATATCAAATATGATTAAACGACGTAATGAAATAAATAGTGTAATGTAATGGTTTATTACCATTATTAATCATATTTGGTTTGTATGATAAGTAGTAATGGAATCGATAATAAAAAGACTAAAATACCATATTGATGATAGGAATTATTTAATGTGGTTAGTTAGTGATGGGGTTTTATGTAATTTAATTCCAATATGAGATGTAATAAAAAAAAGTAAGGGTCCCCTATGGAATGGTTTTAGTGTAATGATTCATTTCTTGTAATGAATCATTACATTCAATAAACGTAAACAAACAAGATTTTTTCATTCCTATCGTAATAATCTTTTTCATTCCTACTTTGATTACAATATACCAAACGCGGGTTGTATCCTCACTGTTAACAAAATTGTCCCCGGTTTACGTGGTTTTTGTTAAACCAACGAGGTATGTCATAATAGATATGGAAATGAGAATGTGGTAAACACTTGATGAAATCACGTTTATAAATGTTTTATTATAAGAAATACCCTCATTTTGGCTAAAACAAATAACAAAGTTTCGATTATTATTGCAAATATTGCGTGTTTTGTTATTTTATTATTAAGGTACCGTTCAAGAAATGATGGAGCAACTATGTAGCAGAAGAGAGTTTTAAATGAAGATTAGTGAAGAAGTCCATAAGATAAAAGTTGAATGGCTTAAAATAGCAAATCAAATCAAACTTAATAGAAGCATGCATGGCCCATTCTAATTCTAATTCATACAACCTTTGCAAGCCGACTATTTTCATTTCAAAATGCAATAACGGCCAGAATTTAGGGTTATGACGATGGAGCGAGAAACAGAGTTCGAATCTGTGATGTATACAAACTGTTTATTACTAGGCGTTGATCTATCAATTATCGGGTCTAATCGGGTCGGGTTGTTTCGTCACTCTAATTCTAAATTGGGTGAACAGCTTCTTTACTTTATTTTATCTTCTCTCAGAGGCCCTAAAGTATGTTTTATTGTTATTTTCTTTTATTATCTTTTTTGATTTTATTATTCTATAATTCAATTATAATGTTATTTTGATCGGATGATTTTTGTTATAGGCTTTTGATAAGGTTTGGCTGATTTTTGATTCAGTTCGGTCAAGTGATTTTCGCAAGGTTTTATTTTGTTCGATTTTGATAAGGTTGTTGTTGTTGTTAAGGAGTTGTTAATTTGGTTTTGGTGGTTGACAGGTTGTACAGAAAATTATAACTGAGCTTGAGTCGCAAGGGGCGCTTCCCAAGAGTCATTCCAGACTTTCGTCTCTAGCCAACTGTTATGGACCGAGGTTGGTGGTTTGTTTCTTAATGTAGAAAAAGTTGGAATGAATGCGTTATTTAGTCTTACATTGTGTAATTTAGTTCGTTTGGATCTATGTCTAGTGTTGTTGTGCTGTCTGTAATTGAGACGAATACTCACTTGCTTCCTTGGATTTAATTATTATCAACGTCTTTATTAATCTTGTTACAGGCCGGGATTCTTTTATCTGAATTTTATAGAAATGCAACTATGATGGTTATGTGAAATTGCACTCTCTGAAAAGTGAAGTGGACTTGAGTATGTGTCGGGTGTATTTGGATGTACTTGTGATTATTGTAATAGTTAGATTTCCGCAAAAGATAATTTGCTGTTATAAATGGTAATTGCAGATTTGTGGAACTTTTATGGCAACTTTCTTTGCATGCTTTGAGAGAAGTTCATAGACGGACATATGCAGCGGACGTAGCCTTGAATCCGCTACCTGCTTCACTCACTGATGTTGCCTTCTCACATGCAGCTACACTTCTTCCTGTTACAAAGGTATCTTTTCTTGTAAAAAGAAATTAAGAGGAGTAAATTAAGATTTAAAGCTAAAAGTAACACTGGATGTACTAATGGAAGGTAGTGAACAAGTGTGATATTTGTGGCGCAAGTTATATCATGATAGTACTAAACATAGATACTTATTAGTTATGTCTTATAATTATGATGCCCTACTAGTATTAATTTTTTAAGATCAGCAAAATGTAGGATCGTGATTAGTTTTGCTCAAGTATTATACAGAAAAAAAATATAAGTTTCCCCTAGAATTGTTAATCGATCACGATTGGATAGACCATTATGAAATTTCTTTTTGACACTTACGAGTAAAATTATCGGAAAACACCATTTGTTCCCTTCAATGAACAGGCTAGAATAGTTATGGAGAGAAGAAGATTTCTCAAAAATGCCGAGACAGTAGTGCAGAGACAGGCTATGTGGTCAAATTTGGCTAACGAGATGACAGCACAATATCGTCGTCTTTGTGCTGAAGAGGTAAGTATGACAGTTTGTATACAACCTATTGAAGAGCAGCTTGTGTGATACGTTACGTACGTCCTTCTCATCTTGGGAACTTTTCAAGTGCAGGCATACTTGCAGCAAGAGTTGGAGAAGTTACATGATCTGCGGAACAAAGTGAAGATGGAAGGTGAACCGTGGGATGAACTTGTATCTAGCTCAAGTCAGAATTCTCATCTGGTTCAAAGAGCTACTCGCTTGTGGGATTCTTTGTTATCTCGTAAAAGTAAGTGAATTCATATCATGTTCCTCTGTGTTTTCTTTTTTGTTAAAGTGTTGACTTGTGGAGTGCTTTACCACTAACTTTAAGATAATTAGATTTAGCTTACACCTCAGTATCATCACATTATTGAAGTCAGAAAATGTTTAACGTATATGTTAATAAAGTAGTAATAAATGAATGCTAGAGGTAACTGCTAGCGACTAGCATGTAGTAACGAAGGTGATAACTAATGAGATGTCACATGAAATTACCACTCTATAGCATATATAGTTCTTGGCTTCCAGCTTTTCAGCGTCTATCCTTTTTTGTTATCTTTTAGCTTAATATATATTTTGTTCTGATGCAGGTCAACATGAAGTTCTTGCCTTAGGCCCCATTAAGGATCTGATAGCACACCGGGAGCATCGGTAGTTATCCCTGCAACAATTTTATTTATGCAGCCATTCCCTTTTGGATTCTGCTGTGACATTTGTTTATATAATTGCTTGCCAGATACCGTATCTCTGGATCGTCTTTGCATGCAGCTATAGATGAAAGTACATAAGTCTCTTCTAGTAATCTAGACAAGGATCAAGCTGATAGATCACTAGTGATAGTAAATAGAGAAAATGTGAATGAAAGTTTAAGCACTTGTCATTCTCAAACCAACGATGAAAAATCTTCTTGGATTGATGATCGGAGTGGGAGAGGTCAGCCCACAGTTGATATAGCAGAAGTTTTGATGCGATGGAATCATGCGCTGCAGCGTATACATAAACCGTCACTCCATCTGGTATACTCATGATTATCAACAAAAAGTAATGTATCATGTATTCCTGTTTGGTGATGTATCTGATTACTATAATGTTTAATATTATAGGCAAAAGCATATGATGGTGAAGGCCCAGATCTTGTCCGAAGTGCAAATGATGGTGGTACTAGTGGACATGCTGAATTGTTAGCAGCAACACTTGCTCAACATCGACAATATTTAGCTAGTATACAGGCATGTTTATATTACTCTTTGCTTTCCATTATAACTGATGTCTGTTTTTCAAAAAATTTAAACTTAGCCTTCTCAGTCAGAATTTCTGTCAGCTTCTTATGTGGTGATATGTATTAAAGCTTAGATTTATGTCTATTCATTAGTGGAAAGCTGTTTGTCTGACTCTCAGGATTGAAATCAGGACACATGTTATGGAATAGTATCCTTTGATAAATTTGACGTTTTTTATCTGCAACTAATTCAAAATTAGAGTTTGAATTAGTTAACATAGGCATCCTATCACACTTGTTCCAGCGCAGGTGCTTGTTAATCAACTGAAAGGTGTTGCCCCAGCTATACAGAATTCAATATCAGAATTAAGTGACCCTCAAGTGACAAATTACCATAGAAGATCTACTTCACCTCTTCAACCACAAAGCACCGGAAGGACTATGGTAGTTGTTTTGTATATTATTTGCTTTTTTTTTAATGATAACCATATATTTTGCATGCTCTTTCTTTCAACTACTAAACTGCCACCTTTATTTAGTTTAACACCAAATTCAGCTGCAAAAATTTACAAGAAGCAGGCTCAAGTTAATAATAACGAGATGGATAATGTATCCGAAAACTTGCTTCTTCCAAATAGCCACGCGGTTACATCACAAACAAGTTATACTTGGTTCTGTTCTTGATATGCATGTTTTTTATTGAAGCTTAAGTCTGTAGTTCGTCACTCCATTTTTTATTTTTGCAGACAATGAGAACGATTATATTCGTAACTTTAAGAAATCTGTGAGAGAAGCAGCTTTTTCAACGCGGTCCAGCAATACGGCCCAGTCACAAGATAGTCATTCAGGGACTGGTTTTTCTCGTGTTGGTACAGAAAAGAAAGCAGCTTCATTGAGAAGTAAACAGTTGTTTGTACCTGAATCGCAGAATTGTTTGGTAGAGAATTGTGTCTCGGGTGGGTTTAAGTATAATGAATCACTCAATACTTCCCGTAACTTTGATATGCTGCTGAATGATTATGATGGGGTAAATGGTTGTATTTCTGCTACTGCTTCAAATTATGCAGAGTCTGAGGGACGGTTGTCATTTTATGATGTGGAGGAAAGTCATGAGCCAGTTTTTTCACCCCCTTTCCTCATGGATGCATCTCTGTCTGCAGATTCTTTTAAGGATCTACTTGGTATGTTTGTTTGGAAAAAGCATATATGTGTTATATGTATGCATGTCTCTTAACTACTAGTAATAGTCTAATATCAAAAAATGTTGCCACTGTTTTTATGTGCAGCACCTCTATCAGAAACTGAAACTGCCGCCTTGATGGAGCATTAATAACAAATTTCAAAGAGGTTGCTGGTGTTGTACCCGTACGAAGATGATGTAGTTTCTATAATTGGTGTAGTTGATTGCGTGAGGTGTAGGTTGGGTATCGGTTTGTCGGGTGTTATCGGGTCGGGTGATTCGGTTTATCAGTTTACAAAATAAGCCTGACTCAACTTATATATTTATTCTCTACAATTAATTTCTTGAGTAGGCAAGCAAAACCATATTCGACCTGCGAAAGCCGTATGAATTATTGTATCTGATCTAAACAAGGCCCATCTCACTGAGCTACCATGTTCTTTAATTCATTAAAGTGTGTTGAAATTGCATATGTGATGTTAGATGACTATCATTGAATGCCAAGTTAGTACTTAGTAAGTCTTAGCCAAACAGTAAATAGAACCACAACAATAGTTCAAAATCCTCGTTAGTAGCCATAACAAAGCATTTATATATAATAAAATGTTCGGTGCTAATCTTGTGCATCGAAACCTCTTTATCACAGTAGGTATGTATATCAACTTAGTGTACCAACAATCCACCAATTCTCCATGTGAAATCTTAATTGAAATGTATAATATTCTAACTTAATTACCATCTTGTTTATTCTTTTGACAATTCATTCAAGTTGACCTATGCTTGAGGTAAAAACATCTACTGATTTGCGTGTATACAGCTTTTAAATGTATATACATAAAATATTTAATGTATACTTGATAATTTGATGAAATGTAACCAACAAGTAGGCTTTGAGGAATGCGAGCTACTACGTGATGAAAGTATATGTTTTTGAAACTTTGTATATAAAACAAAAAAACCATCCCCGCGAGAGGTAAAGGTTTATACACTTTGAGGTAAATGTTTATACACTTTGTTTATTTGCATTTAATCGGTTATGTGAAACTATTAACATTTTATCTTATTATGTTTATAGCTTCATGACTCTACCAGAGCTTTAAGGAAAGATGAGTTGGATGGATTGATAATCAATGCGGGATCAAAGTTTTTCCAGGAATATTGCAATGACGATTAGGCGAGTTGATGATTTCTATAAGATCGGTACGTGGGAAAGATGTGGTTATCTAGTTGCTGTTGTTGGCGCGTTGCTTTAGTAGGTTCACTAATGGTATTTTAATTGTTTTCTTTAGTGTGTCGTTTGAAGGTTTTAGTTGCTTGTGTTAGGTCTTTGTCTTCAATCAAGTAGGCTGTTTGTTTTCATTTTAATAGGATGTTTCATACAAGTTCATCTCTTTTGTTTGTTGATGGCTTGTGCCTCTTTGTATGGCTAGACCTTTTTTGTTTATTTAGTAATATGTTCTTTTGAAATGAAATTGTTGAAGTACTTTTTTGTGTTGTGATTGTTTAATAATGTATTTCTAGCAGTAAATTGTCAAATGCTAGCATTTTGCTCCAGAAAGCTGTCAAATAGCATTTAGCTCCAGAAAGAACCCATTTTAAGGAACGCTATAACTAACCCATTTTAAAGAACGCTCCAAAACCCAAATAGACTAGCTTTAAAACAAAGTCATTTTAAAGAACGGTTAGGAACAACCGTGACTTAAAACAACTTAAAACCAAAATCCCATGACATAAAATCACTTTTTAAGAACGGTTAAAAAACCGTACTAAAAACAACTTATCTTTTGGAACGCCATTTATTAAGACGGTTCAAAAACCGTTCTTTAAAATCTTTTTAACCAAACCTAATAATCCTTTTTACACTAGTGCAAGTTCTTTAAGTGTGCGCGTCACTTCTCAAACGATGTACAACATCGAAGTGATTTGTAGGTCAGGAAAACCTCATACATATAGATAAAAAACATTGTCACATAAGCGATGTTTACACTTTAAAATTTAGGCCAAGAGCATATTTTTAAGCGTTAATTTATCAACTAAGGACTCGAGTGAGGTTCATTAATCATTATTTGCGTGCTTAGTTTAAATATACTTTCTTCTTTTCTCCCTATTTCTGCAGCAAGAACCCTGATTTATTTGGGGAGCTTAGCAAAGGCCAAAGCCCCAAGGTCATGTCTCTCCTATCCTTACATTTGATGATGCACATTAGTGTGCAATATGAACTAAAACATTTGACTTAAGTACTATTTTGTTCAAAAATTTGGTAACTTTAATGCATTTATGTTATGATAATCATGCGGTGTTTAGGCTAAAAATCTATATGCAGTTCATGGTTTTTTCCTGCTTGAATTCTCGAGTTTGTCCATCTATATTTAGATTTACAAGCGGGTGAGGCATTTATGGTTCGAACATTGCTAGTATGGTCCCCTCAATGGTGTCTTGGTGTTGTTTATTTTCTTATTATTAAATAGTCAACACCATATTGCATCATTTAAGCCTAACAATGCAACAGTTAACTTTATCCTTTTTAATAATTGATTTCCTTATGCTAGATAAAGTACCCTCGGAGTAAGGGGCTGCTATTGAATATGCGAGTAGCATTGCATCTGAAGGTGTGATAAGTGTTTATCTAACCCTTCTAGGTATATTTTCATGTTGGACATCTATCCCATACTTAATTTTTGCTCTATCAGTCTAAAGAATTTATGTTTTATGGGTAAAATTGTGGTCTTCAGGTGGAGTACATTTTAGTAATTGGACACAGCTGCTGTGGGGGGGGGGGGGGGGGGGGGGGTAAAGGGCTCATGTCTATCCCGGACGATGGGACTACATCTTCGTAAGCAACTTTATTTCATTAGTAACGAGACGGTATTTTCCTCATTTTCTTGTAACTTTATGTCATTAGTACAAGTCACTGAATCGAGTACCATATTGTATATGACCAGCGACTTCATTGAGGTTTGGGTAAAAATATGTTCCACTGCTAAAAGCAAGGTGCAAGCAGAATTTAAGGATTTGAATTTTGCAGAACAATGCACCAAGTGTGAGATGGTAAGTTGAAACAAATTTAAAATATTCTTACTGAAGTCAAACTTAATTTTTACTGAATAAAGTGAAAAATACAGGAGGCTGTGAATGTATCTTTGGGGAACCTATTAAGTTACCCTTTGTTAAAGCAGCAGTTATGAACAAAACACTTTCCCTAAAAGGAGGATATTACAACTTTGTTAAGTGCAGTTTTGACACCTGGTCTCTTGATTATGATGTTTCTGTTGTCCCTAGTATAGTCGATACAAGTTGCAAATTTACTGAATAATAATGTGTATATCTTCTGACATTTGAACGTAATATGTATGCTGTATATATAGGTTCACAGGCGAACCATTGTGTCTGTTCGGTATAAACATAACCGAATTAATTAACTAACTAACTTCCATAACTACCTTTAACCGAATGACGGTTATAAACTAATATTACCTAACAAGTTTAGTCATTTACGTTTTCACTTTTTACTTAAGGATGCTATATCGAGTTAATTTAGTTCATAATTCACCTCCCGAATCTTGATCGTTGCTTCGTTCTAAGTCTTAAACTCCGAGCGTTTGTCGCATAGTCACAAACTTTAGTCTTGGTAAAGCTTTTGTTAGTTATTTCTGCTCTTTTTTAATTTCACTGAAGTGTTCCACATTGGATGTGTCCATTCTCTACGAATTCCAAGAGAAATGATAGTGAATGTCTATGTGCTTGCTTCTTCCATGAAAAATTGTGTTCCTGACGAGTGTTATTGCTGAAATGTTATCGACCTTCAGCGTTATTCTTTTTTCTTCCCAACCTGTTAATTCACTAAGTAGCCGTTTTAACCATAAGGCTTGACACGCTCTAGTAGCCGCCATGAATTCTAATTCACATGATGAGAGTGCTACTGTTGGTTGCTTCTGAGTGCACCAGGTAATAGGTAACTCTCCAAATTAAATACTATTCCAGTAGTTCCTTTTCCTTGATCCGTATTGATTCCATAACTACTGATCGCTGTAACCTGTAATCTTGCAGCCGCCTTCTTTCTTGTATATAATGCCATGCTCCTTTGTTCCTTTGATGTATCGGATTACTTGCTTTATTGCCTTCAGATGATGATCCTTTGGGTCTTGCATAAATATGCTGAGTAGTCCAACTGAGTAGCTATGATCTGGTCTTGTATGTAGTAGATACCTGAGACTTCCAATTAAACTTCAGTAATAGGTTGCGTCAACTGAGTTTCCATCTTCCGCCTTGACCAACTTAGTACCGGGATCCATTGGTATCTTCATATCATTACTGTCCATCATAGTTGTTTCTTTATGATATTGATGATATTTCCTGTCTGCGTGATTGTATCTCTCCATCCTGTTAAGTAACTTCTTTCCAAGGAATAAGCTAACAATCCTAAATGGCTCTTTGCAAATTGTCTTTCATCTAGGATTTTAACAAGTCGATTTCTTCCTTGGAGTGCCCTTTGATTATCAAAGTTCATCCTTTAGTTGACTCCAACTATAAAGTGTAGAAAGTCTTTGCGTCTCTTAGTGTAAACTGCTTGTTCTGAGATTACATTCTTAAAGTTAATGGACTTTAAGGTTTGATCAAAGCTTCACATTCGATGTCGTGGTGCTTGCCTTAAGCTTATAAATGCTTTAGTGAGCTTGTAAACTTTCCCTGAATTTCCTTGTTGTTTGAAACCTTCAGGTTGTGTAATAACATAACTTCTTCCTACAAATCTCCATATAAAAATGCTGATTTTACATCTAAGTGATGTACTTGCCATCCATGATATGCTGCTAGTGCTAATATCAAATGAACTATCTTGATGCATGCAACTAGTGCAAATACTTCGTCAAAGTCTATTCCTTGTTCCTGTAAACATCCTTTTGCTACTAATCTTGCTTTGTATTTGATGATTTCTCCTTTTGCATCCCTCTTGGTATTGAAAACCCATTTGAGTCCTATTGCCTTGTGATTCGTAGGCAAAGTAGTAAGAGTCCATATGTTATTCTTGTTGACTAAATCCAGTTCAATCTCCATGGCCTCAATCCACTTCTTATCTGTCGATGCCTCCTTGTAGTTACATGGTTCTTCTTTCGTAAATAATAGATTTTTGGTTTCAACATCACGTGCATTCTCATATATTTCTGTTAAATCTTTGAAACCTCGTACTGATGTATCATCAAATCCATTTTCTGATCTCTTTGTAGAACTACTAGTAGCTTCTTCTGCCTCTTCCGAGTCTGGGTTGTAAGTGTATGTTGGTGGGGTGATTGGAGAGTCTGGAGCAGTAATTGGTTGCTGTTCCTCATAGGTATTGTCATTGGATTTTGAGTTGACTTGTGTAGTGTTTCCATTGTCGACTCCTTCTACACAACAACTTGCCTCAAAAAGAGTCTTGTTGTACTTGTTTCCTCTATTGTTGTGGGTATCCAATCCCATGGTTTTGGTTTCCATAACCTTACATCCCCTGCTATACATGTTTCTATTTCCTTTTGGATTTGAACTACTTGATTTTAATCCTTCCTCTATCATAAGTAAAATAATTGGTATGTTCTTATCATCCAGTTCTTCAAATGAGGTATTGTTATCTTGGCATAAGTTGTGCATCCGAATATCCTTAGGTTTTCTAGATTTGGTTTTCTGTTGTAGAGTGCTTCATATGGAGTTTTATATACCAGGGCTTTGTAGGTTACCATGTTAGTATGTAAAGGGCGTGTTTATATATGCTTTCGCCCAAATTGTTAAAGGTAACTCATCGTCTTCTTCTTTCTCCCGTGTGATATCACTGTTCTATTTTTTCTCTTCACTACTCCATTCTGTTGAGGTGGAGTAATGGTAATGTCAAATGTCATGTATTCCATATTCCTTTCAAGACTTGGTGAATTAATATGATGTAAATCACCTCCTCTATTTGTTTTAGCATCCTTAATTTCATTCTCGTCTCCATTTCAATCTGTTGTCTAAATTCCTTGAAAGTGCTAAATGCCTGGTCTTTTGTTGTCAGAAAGTAGGCCCACATGAAACGTGTACAATCGTCCTTATCAAGTTAATGAATTTCTTTCAGAGTGGTGGCTGGACTTATTGGGGACCACTGAGATCGCCATTTATAAGTCCAACGGGTTCTTTGATCTGAATTAGATTGATATGGAAATGGTGTTATAATATGTTTTCCTATTATTAACATCGGCATCACAAATCTGTCTGCATGATTTATTCTTGGTATCCTTACACTGACTTTTCTTGTCATCTGTTGATGTCATCAATTAGATGAACTAATCTAGGTGCCATAACATGCTTGGTATCTACATTGCTATGAGGAATATAGGTGCTTCTATTGTAGTCTAATTATTTTAAGTCGATTTCTTTCGATCTTTATTCTTATCAACAATTTCTTTTTCTTGTCATACAAAGTTAGTTTGTTTCCATCCATGATGATCTTACAACCTATCTCCGTAAGTTGTCCTAGACTTAGTATGTTGCTCCTGAGGTTTGGTATGTAGTATACATCCGATACTATCTTTTGTTCATTGTTTTACAAACTAAAGAATAGTGCCTCTACCTTTATCTCCAAATTACAACACTTTTCCAAAGCGAACGGTCCTATTATGCTTTGTCAATATCTCTAATATGACTTTTTGTACCGTTCATATGGGTACTTGCACAATTTATCTAAATACCATATGCTTGCATCTGCTGTAGCATATTTTCCGGGTTGAATTTGTCCTTCATTCAACAAAACTTCTTCGTGTTCAGTTTCGTGTGTAGTCATTAATAGTGATGGTTCATCGTCTTCCAACATAAGGTTTGATTGTTCCTAAGGTGTCGATGTTCCTTTGCAGTTTCTCTTATAATGTCCAAGTTTTCCACAATTATAACATCGTACTTTGCTCATATCCTGCTCACGTTTATTCCTATTTGACTTTCCTTTGTGAGTCGAGCTTTCCTCATTTGAGTCATATTTGTTTCTATTACTTTGCCAGTTTCCTTGTGAAAAATTTGATCTACCTCCGCGTTTACTAAATCGCCTTCCTTTTCTAGAGTGTTCGCCATGTGCGAATAGTAAGTTTTCCTGGCTTTCCACTTGTCCTCCTTTTCGGATTTTTATCCTTTCCTCAAATGCCTTGAGTTTTCCAACGATCTCGTCTAGGGTAATATCATCAAGATCATTTATTTGTTCTATAGATGCTACTATTTGGATGAATCTATTTGGTGTGGAGTCTAATAGTTTTCATACTAAGAGTGATTCATCAAGTGTCTTTCCTAATTCTTTTGCCTTGGTGGCATATCCGTTTAGTTTAGCCGTAAATGCATCAATGATTGTAATTCCTTTACTGTTTCACACCCCACGTGTCTTTCCTAATTTCGTCAATGATTGTAAATGCATCAATGATTGTAAATGCATCAATGATTGTAATTCCGTCATTTGAAGTGTTTGAAATCAAATCATCAATGATTGTAACCGTGCTTGCTGCACTTTCTCTTCTCCAACGTGTCTCTTCTTTAACGATTCCCATAATTCCTTTGCTGTTTCACACCCCACGACTTGTGATATCACGTCTTCGGTCAACGCTTGATATAGAAAGGCAATCGTTGCCTTATCTTTTTTCTCATTTGCTTGCGTATTTTCCTTAGGTTCTATCATTTCCCATAAACCGTGTGCTTCAAGTATAACTTTAGTTTGGATAGCCCAAACGGTGTAATTTGTCAATTTTAACGTGGGGCATTGATAGTGAGTGATTGGTGCTACGGGTTTTTGTGTTATCAAAGCGCTATTAAGATCTTCAATAGTCATCCTATTTGTGTGTATGATCTTCACTTTCTAACGTATGGGATTTTCTTACTAATATGGTATCTCCTAGTATTACGGGAACAAAAATAGTTTTCGTGAATCCTAGTAATACGAAAATAATATTTCTATACTAATAATATGATAGAAATCTAGAAATTTTGATTTCTAACCATAATGTTGTGTTAAAACACAACCGTATTCCCTTTGTGTCGGTATGTAAACGATTATACCCACAACGTTTTTCGGTTCCTTTTCTTTGCGTTAGTATTATCAAATCCCAACAAAATTTCTGTTTTTCCTTTGGATGTTCGCAAAATATTGTCATTGTCTTGTTGTTGTGTTTTTTGTCTCAAATCAGATTCGTATTCACAAAATATGGTTCTTGGCATTCTTTTACCTTTTGTGTGTCGAATTGATTTTACCCACAAACCACATACGAAGTATCTTTTTTTCTTTTGCGGTAATCCCACTTGTTCTAACATTGCCTGTTTCCTTTTGTGTGTCGATCTTGAATTTGTACTTCTCAAAAGTGCATATAACTCCTCCTTTGTTCTCGGTACCCTTCCAAAGAAACCAAATAAATCTTTTCTTGTTGTTGTTTTTTTTCGAATTCCAAATCGCTTTCCACACAAAACCATAAAACCTTTCGGTATTTTTTAAAAATTAACAAACCGATAATTTGTTTTTCTTTACTCGTTGTTGTTGTTATTCTTGTGTCGCTCCAAGGCGTTTTCCACAAACAAGTTTTCTTCTTGTTCTTTCTCGGTTATCTTGCAAACCACGTCCACAAAAACCCTTAAACCTTACGCTTACAGGCGTTTTACTTTTTCTTCCCTTTGTGTTTGTTTACAACCGGTTTCCACAAAGTTTTATCCCTTCTATGTTGCTTTACAACAACCCACATAAGTCTTTTTCTCGCTAGCCTCTTCCTTCTTGTACCACGCTATCCTTCTAAGCGTCAAGAACTTTTCCTTTTCTTCCCTTTGTGTCGCGTTCCAGCAATCCACAAAGTTTTATCCCTTTGTTGCCGCGTTAGGCAGTCACCAATAAAGTTCTATACAATATTGTCTCGTCCTTCCTTTGTTGTCGCGTTCCAGAAATCACAACAATGTCTCCCACCAATACGTTTGATGTTTACGTTTGCAACTCCACACAACTATTGATCGTGCACTATCTCCCTTGCGTATTCAAATTATTCAGGCGTCGTTTTCTTCTTCAAAACAACGCGTATTCCCACTGAAAAAAGATTGTTCCTAGCGTGTTTGTTTTTTCTCGTTCACTTGTTCTTGGAATCAAACGAGCGTACGAACTAACGTAGGCTCTGATGCCAATTGTTGTCCCTAGTATAGTCGATACAAGTTGCAAATTTACTAAATAATAATGTGTATATCGTCTGACATTTGAACGTAATATCTATGCTGTATAAATAGGTTCACAGGCGAACCATTGTGTCTGTTCGCTATAAATATAACCGAATTAACTAACTAACTAACTTCCATAACTACCTTTAACCGAATGACGGTTATAAACTATCTACCTAACAAGTTTAGTCCTTTACATTTCACTATTTACATAAGAAGCAATATCGAGATTATTTAGTTCACAGTTTCACCCTCTCTCGCTGTCAAATAGTATATACATGCATGCTTTACAGGTTTTCATGTGAAAGATAAGGGGACCCGAATCCATGACCTCTGATATATTAGAGATTAAGGGGAGGATTAGGACACCGTTCAAGCTGCATGTTTTATAGTCTAAATAACTTTTATTAGGATAAAGATAAGAATACTTTACTTGTCTTCTCATTCAGTTATTTTCATATAAATTATAATGTAATAAGCTCTCAAATGTAGGACAAATAAATGCTGGATAACTGGAGCAATTGTATGCTCCCCACAAAATTGTAAAGGTTCTCTTTTACATATACTATTTAGAACCCATTTGTTTTGCCAAGTTTCCTCTATTTTTATCACAGTTTTAACTCTATCAATCATGCAATTTAAATCCAATTCAAAGTATGAAGGAAGATGGTATACATAAGCTAAAACATGAACAAACAAGTCATTGAAACTGCCCTAAAATGTCAATTATTAAACACACTTGGCACATGTTTGCTTACACTTATTTGGCTAGCTTTTCCAAAATATACTCTTCAGAAACAGGATATACAACAACCTTTCCAGTAGCTCTATTAGTTTCAAGGTATGAGAAAGCTTCTTTCACTCTGTCAAATGGAAATGGACTGTTTGGGTCAATTACTGCCTTCACCTTCCCACTCTCTAAATACGGGTTCAGCTTTGTCAACCTGGAACCGGTTGAGGTCACAACAAACCGGAAACCTGGTGGTGTCACTGCACCAGTTAGGACGACTACACTTCCACCTTCCTTCACCACCTTCGCTGCTTTCTGCCCTTGCCCTGCAACCAATAAGATAATGATCATCTCACTTTCAACCGTCAAATCTTTTTTGACCCAATAAGCACACTCACATTATCAATGTGTGTGTGATTATCAATTGTAACATAATTACAACAACGACTTACCAATGGCATCATATACAACATCATATTTGTCTGGCAGTTCTTCAAAGTTCTCTTTTGTGTAATCAATGGCTACATCAGCGCCTAAACTTTTGAGCAACTCCAGTTTTGGCGTACTAGATGTGGCTGCTACTTTTGAAGCACCAAATACTTGTTTTGAAAGCTGCATAGAAAAGTCTTGTTAATGAATAAACATAGATCACTCATACGTTAAAGCACACTACAACAGTTTCCATTTTCCCCAGCGACAAAACTGGGGTATCTCGGGCGACTTGTCGCTGGGGATGCGTTTCTCGGGCGACATGTCGCTCGGGATAAGTTGAGCGGAAAAGCTCGAAGGGGATACGTTCCCGAGCGACTTACCCGGGCGACAACGCCGGGCCCACGTGGTTTCAGTCAAGCAATTAAGTGCCACCGTGGAGGGTTTTCCCGGGCGACATGTCGCCCGGGATAACCCTACACTATTTTTGGGTATTATTTTCCCGGCCGACATGTCACCCGGGAATAGTCTGCATTTTTTTTGGGACTGCCTGCACAGCAGGCTATATCCAGATTTTTTCTAGAATTTTTCCAGAAAAAATCTACCAATACACATACCTGTGTAAACCAATATATAATCTACCAAAATACATTACAACTTGTATCCAAAACACAATACGATCAACGAATTTGATATAATAAAGCTAAATACGTCCAAAATCCGAATAAACAAAATAGCCTAACAAACGGGTGACGAAGTCACAAAACCTGCATTATCCGCAAGATACAAGTCATTATTCATCAAGATAACAAGTTCTAAATGTACGGGGAAACAAATATTCACATAAGGGTCGCCAAGATAACAAGTTCCAAAACACACATACTTAAGACACAAAATAGCATATATATATATATATATATAACAACCCAAGAATTTTCATCAACCTATTTTACTATGATCACAATTATACGGGGAAATTTTTCGCTTTATTACATTACTTGCATCTCAATATATAATGTAATTTGCATAACTAAAGTAGACGAGCTCACGCAACCTATCTATGGCAATCCTGTCTTCATATATGTCAAGCAAACATCACAATATGTCAAGTCAATATCATCATATCCTTATTACAAAGTACATTATTCCTATAATGTACCATTCGCAATGTTATATCAAAACGGGCTTTAAATCATTATCATATACCTCTAAACCCTAAATTCCATGGAGGTTTAATATCTAAAGTGAATGTATAAGCTACTAAAGCATATATACAAGT
>BQNB010016145.1:0-72073 GCA_026074375.1 Tanacetum coccineum
ATATTAAATTTACTTTTTCTTGACTTACAAACTTGTTTGTAATAATATAGAATTTCATTGTAAAAATACTTTATTTATATATATATATATATATATATAAATCATGATGTATATTGATGAGTTTATTTCATGCATTCGTATTATATATGATATATGTTGATTTTTTTGTGATGTTAAATGTGGTCTTGATGTATTATTTTTTGTCATCAAGTTTATTTTGAACCTCGGGACATCGTAACTTTGAAACAAATGTTACTTATGTTATTTATAAATTTATAAATATCATAAGTTAGATTTCATAATTATTTTATTATTTTGATATATAAAACATATTAAAGGTTTGTAAATGATATATATGCAATTACAAATGTTAAAAAACGAATATATATGCAATTACAAAATTTTATTAATGATATATATGCAATTAATAGTTTAAGTTGGATATATATGCAATTCTTTGGCTTTTGAAATATATTCAATTATGAATTTAAGTTGGATATATATGCAATTTTGAGATTTTGCAGGGTTATATATGCAATTCCCCCTTAATCAAAAGACTTAACATGTTATAAAAAGAAATAATAATGTATATTACCATTCATTAAGGACTAATAATATATGTTACTAAAAAATCAAATAACTAACATGTAATAAGAAGTAACAACTGAAGATTAATAATGTATGTTATTAAAAAATTTCAAAAAGTAACATGTAATAAAAATTAACCATAAAAAACTAATAGGGTATATCATTATTTATTAAATAATATAATGATAATAGAAAAAGATGTTATAAATGTTAGGTTTTAGATGTGGTGTTCATAAAGCTTTAAAAAAATATATAAATTTAGTAAAAATAGATTTATACAATCAAAATGTTTAAGAATTAAAGACATACACCAATCATTTTTTTTTGAAAATCTAACATAATGAACACGCTTATAGAAAAACAATTGTATATATGTAGTGTTAAACTAAGAGACTGTTTTTATAGAGTTTTTAAATAAGCACTGCGTTTTCAAATTTAATTTAATAAAATATGTACTTTTAGAATTATCTAATAAAATATGTTGGAGTAGAAAATTCTTACTTAAAACCATGTTTTTATAGGTCATGTCTATAGACATGGAACATTTATTAAGAGAGGTGATTTGCACATTTCACTTTTTTATTGACACACTCTAAAATATATGTCTTAGACATTTATACTCCTACATCACTTTCTCCTTTTCACCAATTAATTCTATTAGCATAAAAGTATAAATGTCAAGACACATATTTTAGAGCGTGTCAATCAAAAAATAAAATATGCAAATCACCTCTCATTATTATCAAACATTGTTTATTGTTAAAATACAGAGTAAATAAAATCCAAAGCAAATGGAAAGAATTTAAGTCATACTTCAAAGTTCGAACACGAAGCCTCAAAGCAATGAATATAACGGTCGAAGGTCCATTTTTTTAACAAAACCATGTCTTGATTAATGAACACCAAGTTTCATTAAACTTGCCAAATAGACAAATGGTGCCATTCTCAATAGATAACACAATTTGTTCCAAGGTTTTCAAGATCGGGATCCTACCCAGGATTGTTTTCGTCTTTGCAAGATCGAGATCGTAAAGTCGGATCGGAATCGTAAGATCCTACTATAATGTTATTATCTTAATAGTCTTTGTAATATTATACAAATCTACAAATTATTATATATCATAAACACGAAATTATATGAATGTATCATAAAAATGTTGTCCTAAATTATGATTATAAAATGTTTAAGAAGGTTAACATGTTGTTTTTTAAATTCTACGAAACATATCTCATTATTTATAGTTTTTTAGTTTGTGGTTTGAGAAAAGTAGGATCGGATCGGAGTAGATCTTAAGATCCTATGGTCAAGATCGGGATCCTGTAAGATCTTAAGCATGCAAAGATCCTATGTAAGATCCGGATCGTTTTTGCTTTGCAGTATCGTATAATCGTAAGATCATAAGATCAGGATCGAGATCTTAACAACCATGATTTGTTCTATTAAAGATGAAAAAAAATATACAATTGAAGGAAGACGAGATGTTCGCAACAATGTGTATGGGTTTAGTAACGACGAAGAATATGGTGATCGAACCTGAAGGAAGCTGTATATGCATTGAACAATTTGTTTTATTAAAGATAAAAATATACACCTGAAGAAGGAAGACGAGGTGTTGGGGACAATGTGTACGGGTTTAGCAACGACGAAGGATATAGTGAATCGGAAGGAAGCTGTATATAGGTGTGTCAGTAGGGTCGGGTTGGGTGTCAGTAAGGTCAGGTTGACCCGATCCGAACCCTAACCCAATATAGTTTTATCGGGTCGGGTTAATTTGGTTAATAAAACTTGTCGGGTTAATTTAATTTGAACCCGATAACCTGATATTGTTATCGGGTGGGGTTATGGTTGAATTATTTTTCGTATCGGGTCAATCCGATAAGTCCCGAAAAATGCTATTTATATATTTTTTAACAGAACCTTGTAAGCCATATAGTCTTTGCATTACACGAGACAACATATACATTACGGATGGTATAATTTTATCTTAAAATAACGAGTTTTGCTTAATTTAACTTATAACGCTTAAAATGTCTGCTCTCTATTAGTCTATTGACAACCATTGAAAGTCAGATTTTCTAGTTTGCCTGCTAGTCACTTTAAGGTTGGTTCTGCACTTCTTGTACAAGTAAGAATTTTCTTATATATGTAATTTCCGAAGTCTTTTTACTATGCATACATATATTACAAAAGTATATTAAAATCAGTATTTCACAAAAAGATATGACTCTTAGGCTACCCACAATGGTCGGTCGACTATGTGGGTGGCCACCATTGTGGGTTAAAAGTCTTAGTGGGTTGACGAGCCATGTTTTAAAGATATAGGTAGGGAACTCGACGGATTCATGTGCTGGTGTTGTGTGTGTGTATTAAATTAATCAAAATGTATTTAAGTGGGTATGTTTTTTGTATTGTAAGTTGCTTTACTATGTCTAAAAGGTCGCATGTGTTGGGATTTAATAAACTAGGTAACCAGTTTAGCTACGAGTACGTAGCGGATGGATCTAGTTTTAGCATATAGATTAACACACAAATTAAACAAGTAATATACTAACATTTTGTTTATTGATAAAAATCAATAAACGATATAGATCTTGATCATGAAAACGTAGTGGTTAAATTACCACATCTACGGTTGCTCACACAATCACGTCAACAGAATACGCCAGGCTGTCTAGACTTGACTTCACGAACCAAACACCACGTGTTAAATCGATTACCAAACGCACCCTTGTGAGTTCTTGAGCTAACCGAACCAAAATCAAAAACCTTAATTAGGGTTTATATAAAAACCCTAATAACCGAAACCCTAGATCCGAAAACCTTGAACTAAAACCCTAGAATGGGTTCGTTGTTTCGCCGGGTCTAAGCAAGGAGGATGAATAAACCAAAAACCCTAAAGCGTTTTGGGTCGATTTGGTTTGAAGTGGAAGAACCGAAAACCCTAGAAGAGTTTTAGGGTTTCAGTTGGGATTTTGGGGAAGAACCGAAATCCCATAAAAGGGAAATCCAGTCGATTTAAGGGAGGAGGAGGGAGCACCGATTTCTAGGTGTTTAGGGTTTGTGATGAATGAGGTTTATATAGGCACCCAACCCTAAAGCTATTGGAACAAGATAAGTATCTTTTCCATATTTATCACAAATCTCCTCCTTCCTTTTTCCTCTCCTATAGCCGGCCAAACACCCCTCTAGAAGCATCTAGGGAGTCGGCCAAACAAGGCCTTCCTTGTGGTTCGGGTTTTGTCCGGTTTAGTCCCTTGGTTTTATATTTAAAGTATCCGTTAAATTAGTTATACAAGTAACGTAATTAACGACTATTTAAATATTTATTTCGTGAAGTAATAAAACGTATTATTCGTGTATTAACGTGTGTGCCCCCAATAGGCTCACGTATTTCTAATCGTATAACATGCGGATTCAACTACCATATTCCAACAGCTCCTACTTGGGAGTTGGAGTAACAGACTTACATTTATACCAACAATAGCAACGTCTAGCAACACAATTATTGTCATAAATCAGAAATACTTGAGATAAAGTTTCAAGAACAATCTCAGATTTAATGGTTATGTATTACTTGCCATTATCATCCTTTTGTTCAGATGTCGTTAAACCATGGATATGGATCCTAACTCATTCCATATAGTTTAACAATTTAGTTTCTCGTTATAGAAATAATTCAGATATACCAAATGTAATCAAGAATCATCTTGGATTACCCTTTGGGTATGGCCATACAATTATCTGATTAATTCTGGAGAGGGCCCAATGGTATCTTTCTGCACATATCAAGTGGAGGAACAAATTCTTTGTTGACTACAAGTGTTGTGGATGCTGCTTCACATCACTTCTAAGAATAACCTTTATAACTACCTTATTATTTCCAGGATAGCGTTTGACATATAATAAAAAAGTGATATCCACACATATGTATCTCAAGTCTAAGGATGACTTATTTAAACCATTTTTGATATCTTACTCATGACGAGGATCTAAAAGTAAATATTTGAAGGTTGGGGTATCCAATATGCATCCCTTGTGAATACACATGAGTTTGGCGGGAACAATCTATATATTCAAGGAACATAACCAACACTTACATTTGTCTTATGTAACAATATTCTCATATTGTTAACCGACAATGGACATATTTAGAATGATAAAATCATTCAAGGATTAAACATGCAAATATAGGATAACAATTATTATATGTATGAATGACAAATACCACGTATCTTCATTCATCAGAAAGTAAAAATTGTCTTACAATCCCAATTATCCAAATACTAAAAACAGATATGCATGAAACTAATTAGCAAGTTGAAGTCCAATGTATCCAACATTCTCAACTTTTTCTTTACAAGACAGCTAAATAGTTATCTGAGTAACCTTTCCGAATACTTGTTTCAAATTGAAAAATTTGAACGCTATGATGAGTGTCGTATGTATATTTGCATACTATTGCAAGAATCATAGTATGAAAATGTGACAGTACCTTTTATGAGGTATTTGGAGTCACCAACATACTTATCTCAGCAGTCATCTTTACAGTTTCTTAAAATGTAAAGTATTCTCATTCTTTAATGTGTATTGTAAAAATACTCTTGGTTGAACATATCCAGTTAGCA
This sequence comes from Tanacetum coccineum, assembly GCA_026074375.1. Taxonomy (NCBI): domain Eukaryota; kingdom Viridiplantae; phylum Streptophyta; class Magnoliopsida; order Asterales; family Asteraceae; genus Tanacetum; species Tanacetum coccineum. Next base: position 5,215 of record BQNB010016145.1, read on the forward strand.
GATTTATCATAAACGATGAAATCCAACGTAACTAGGATTGATTACCCCCTAGCATCGTGTGTACACAAACAACATTATGCCTTATACAATTCGTAAACATTTGTTTTGACAATTATCTAAATCACTCTCAATTAGATACAGTTGTTATCAGTCATCTTAACACTCTCAATTAGATACTGTTGTTGTTAGCTCATCTTGCTTTAGTGCAAAAGTAACAACCAGTCTCACACACAATATAATATTTACATGATGAATCCATAGTTAAAAACACAAGATTTCCATCCATGCAATAAAGTATTTCAAGTGAAAATAACAATTAAGACTTTCTTCAATGATGTATTGCATTGTGTTGGACTTAATTTCCGCATATGTTTATTTCATTAAACATTCATTCCAAGGTCGTTTGTTTTATTTCCTAAATTCCCAAGTGAAGTTTCATTCCAATCTCAAGGATTAACATCTAGCTTAGATAGAATGATACTTTCAATATGTTACACAACATATGAATTTTAAGGAAAAACGTAGTTCTCCCACTTGATGCTAGGTGTACTCAAGAGTTATCTTAATTTAATCAAAAAATCATATTGTGATTAAACTTAAGATCTCAGCTCCTAGATGCATGATCCAATCCACACTTGGATTCTATTATCTTGTATACTTTATAAAGATTATTAGAAAAGTTTGATCAAGTTTACCATCTTACCCTTACTTGAAATTTATAATTACAAACTTTAAAGAAGACTTTAATTAATTACTAAGGGTAATCTGTCATTCTGCAAAAAGTAAGAAAGAAAAGCTTAATAAATGCACTTTTTAACTGTATATTTTTTGTCGGGGGGACAATAATTTGGACGGAGGAGAATTAAACTTAATATCTCAACTCTAGATGCAATGATCCCAATCCACACATTGGATTATATTATCGTGTATACTTTATAAAGATTATTTTTAAACTCGTAACCCCTTTTGATTACACACCGTCCTCGCAAAGGTAATCATAAAGGAAAGAGTTATAAAACCTAATTGCCACATTTCAAATATAGAATCATAACCCTTCTGATTACACGCCGTCCTCGCAAAGGTAACCATTAAGGAAAGAGTTATGAATCTTAATTTGCCATATTTCAAATTCAAGAAAACATGTATGACAATTAGTTATCTTTATATAATTAATGCGTGTAGAAAAGAAAGATTTAATCATTGTTAATTGCTTGAGTAAGATTAAAAACTCTTATCATCAGTCAGGCATTAATACGTATAGAATTTTGTCCTTATGAGCCTTTCTTCAAAAGAAACTCAATCTAACCTCACAGTTTTATTGTTTGGTGAAAGATCAATCAAGCTCAAAACATTGATTATCTTTTAAGGACTGCATCTTATCATTCATAGTTCTAAGACATTTATCAGATTCAAGATGTGATAATTCATCTTATTAGTTAGCAGGTTTACTATGACCCTCTAACTTATATTCCTCAGCATTGATATTAAAATATCACTCCATTAATGAGGCATCCTCGAGGATTTATGAATGAGATTTACATTACACTTTGGTTTGAAATTTACATGTTTAACCTTAATATGACATCAGCAATTGAATTCAGGAAGTTTAATGTCTTTTGTTCTTAATATTTCCAAGATCTATAGATGACTCCTACTTACCTACTTTTGTAATAAGAGATAATTTCATCTTAATACCAAGTCTTAAGCACCGAATAAATTATTCTTAATTGTGAAACACAAACTACATTTTACAGTTCTCATCTCTAGCTTGTTAATAATATGCTTCATAAGATATTAACAAATTTCAGAACTTTAATCAAGAAATAATGGGATTTATCCCAATCTATAAATAGATAATGTCTTGAATACCTTCTAGGTTGGAACTATATTGAGTGCATCAATGACACACACAAATTTCTAACCTTGATAGATTTTGGAGGTAGAGCAATTAAAGTTTATCAAATTAAATAATAGTGAATATAGTTGTTTCAACACATAGACATACCTTAATAATGTGGTCTTTCGTATATATAAAATTGAAGACTACATCAGAATTCATTAGATAACTTAATTCTATTTAGGTCAAATACTTAGCAATAAGGTCGAGCCATATTGAAAACAAAGTATTATAAAACCAAGTGCATGCTATAACGTATATTTCTTTGAATAGTACAATAACTCTATGTTCATGTGTTTCAAGAAAACATAGCATGTCAAATATACGTTACAAGTCATTAAATAATTCAAGGACATCGTGTTTATTTGTGAACAAGAAGACATAACAATTTTACTACTTACTTTATGTTATAAGTTATTGATAAATTCAAGGACTTTATAATTATGTCTTAACAATCAAACATAATTATACTAACTAAAGTAATTATGAACGCAAACTCTTAAGTTCAATAGTAATTTCAAGTTAATTTCATACTTCATAATTATGATTATATAATTAACTATAATTATTTTGACTAAAACAAGTAGCTATATATTATATCTTGACATTTTAATGTAATAGGGAAACAAACATCTTGTATGTTAAGTCCTAGTAGAAATATTAGCTTTCTTACCTTGCGGTCAAGAGAAACCAATAATCATATTGTTATATGTTGTTTCTTGCACACACTTAAGATTTTCCCCACTTGTGTAAGGGACAACATTACTTAATACAATACGACAAGCGCTCGAATGTATAAACAATATGATAGTGTCATAGATATTACAAGTAGATTTCGAACCATAACGTTTAAAAAGGAGTTGTGGATTATAATCTATAGATAACATTTTGGAAAAGCAACATCAACATGTTATCTTATAAAATAAAATGCAATCTTCCTTTAAGCAATGGTTGTTCATATTCAGAAAGTAATCAATTATTTCAAAGCAAGCTAGAAATAATATGGGTAACTAATAAGGAAATAAATCTTGTAGCTCCCACTGAATTTTGACAACCACACATGTATGTCTTTTCAGTAGTAAAACGCAAGGCTCCTACTGGTTTTGTCAACATTGTAAGTGTTACATCACTAGTATAAAGCAAATAGCGATTTATTTACTTTTCCTACCTCTTAAGAATGCCTACAATTACAATTTACTTAGGTTTGAACAAGTAAAATATGTAAAGTGTCTACTTATGTAGATGAAGGACTAGCCATCCATGCTTTTACTAACATGAACTTTTTGCATGCAATTCCTCCTTAATATGTCTACCTAGATACAAGGGTGTTTAGCACTATAAGGAATGAGTCCAAGAAAAAAATACATAGAATACATGCTAGCAATTTTCCTTACTCGTTGCGGTTTAAACTCATTCATCGTCCACAGTCAAGATGTCATTATTTTTGGTAGCTATAAAAAAATGTTCTCTAGTTTACACAAAATATATTATCAACCAAAGATTTCAGAACCGAAAAAGGGTACTGAAAGAATTTGAAAGTGAGTTAACTATAATCTAAGAAAAATGCAGTTATACCTTTATTTTTATTCCTTTTCAACTAATCGACAAGTAGATGAGGAAGTCCTCACTGTCATACCAGGAAAATTGACGCATTGTTTGTCTTTTTAAGAAAACAAACTTTCGTTTACGAATTATGTTGCAATAACACAATTATCAAATCAGTGAAAGTTTCATAATTAGTATTTTCGCTATTAAGTCTTTAAAAGAATAAACCAAACCCAATATAAATACTAATTCAAGACTAAGATCCCACTTGACCTCCAACTACTATAGAATGTCTGACGAACGTGTAAACAAGTAGGGCAAGAGGTAAGCGGCGAGCGTTAATTGCATTTTAAATGTAACTCTTAGTTTTATGAGACACATGACATTAGTAACTTATATAGTAATGTCATGTACATGTTTTGTCTTATATTATGCCTCGGGTCCAAGGTCTGACCAAGCATACTCGATTTATGTCCACCAAAAAAGAACATGCAAAAATTGACATAGATATGACCTATGAAAAAATTTGCCATGGGTTGGAAAGACCCTAAGGTCTAACCAAAGAGGTCAAACCAAATGCACGTGTTTTTATTTTGGTTGGCATAGACTTAAAATTTCACATAAGAGTATACACATAAATTTTATTAAAATATGTGACAAAATCATGTACAAAGAAGCATGCAAAACATCTTTGTAACACAAGTTAAGAAAATGTTTTTAACTTTAAATCTTGAACACATCCGTTCCAAAAGTTCTCGTTCTCCGTCTCTGGTAGCTTCCATTTGAACGCACAAAAAGATGAAAGCGGTCACGCGATCATATTAAAAACCTGACTTCTTTAGAGAAACAAAATGCCCCGCCTTATACCTCTCTTATAGTTTGTTCACAATGGGTGGGCCGATTTACCAATTAACTAACGATGTATTTAAGAAAAACTTTTAACTCTTCAAGAAAACAAGTTTCATAGTTTAATGTCCGTATTTATTTGTCAAAAACTTAGTTTTTTTCAAAATAACACAGACAGTACACTACGTATACTAATTATTGTGTGTAATAACACAGATAGAATTTAAACCAAGTTTCTACTTGAAGTATTAGTCCGTTTAGATGTTTCAAGAAAATCTTTTTCATATAGTTATAATGTCACAAAAGAGTATACACATAAGCATATAAACAGCAAGAAAAGAGGATGAGTGAAGACAACTCTATTTAGAGAAAGCATAAATCAATAAATGCCCCCGAGGTTTTCACAGAGAGTCTTCCCCAAACAACAGAACCAAAAGACCCTCACTAAAGTTTTCTGCTAAGTACCTAGATCGTCCACACTCCATCATATAAATAGATGCGTGAGTCTTCTGAAGGCCGAAAAAAAGAATAATAAAACTTAATTAACTTTTAATTTATTAATCTTATTCTTTTTTAATCTATATTAGCTAGTAATATTACCAAGATTCTAGGTTTTTATTTATTTTTTATGGCAATAATTGCATATTGTTGCCATAATTTTCAGTCAAAACAATAAATAAAAGTTTTCTTCTGCGGATCTAGCGTGTTTTATAAGTGTGTAACCCATAACACCAAACGAGGTATGGCTCTATTCCAACTAGTGGGATTTTAGAAACTAGTAAACCCACTGTTACTATGATACCAACCAATGTTATCGATTTTGAATATTAAAGATTAACACACAAATAAAGTAAGAAAAACTAACCGTTATGTTTAATGATAAAAGTCAATAAACGAGAATCTTGATCTTGAAATCTTTAGTGATTAAATTATCACATCTACGGTTGCTCGCACAACACGTCAAACAAGTACGTCACGATGCTAATTGTCATTTCACGTCTCTCAAACACCACGTGTAATTACTCTCTAGTAGCTAGTACCGAAAACCAAATCTCCCTTGTAGCTTGAACTGAAAATCAAGAAACCCTAAATAAGGTTTTAACCAAAATTGGTTTAGATATGATCCAAGAACCGAAAAACCTAATTTAGGTTCTTGATGTTTATCGAGCAAGGTGACTAACAAACCGAAAACACAAGTTGGTTCTACTTGTTGTCGGTTTAGGGAGAACAAGTAAACTAAAAAAAACCTTTAGGGTTTTATTGAATTCGGTTGGGAAGGGAAAAGAAGAACCGAAAACCTTTAAAAGTTTTTTCGGTCGATCGAATATGAGAGATGAGAGGAGAACCAAAAATCTATTTGGGTTTTGGATTTTGTGAATGAATGAATTATGAGGTATAGGGTGGGTGTTTATATAGGCACCTAACTCTAATCCTACATAAAGTAGGAAACCTCTTAATTCTATTCTTATCACAAAACACCTTCCTTCCTTTTCTCCAATATTAACCCAAACACCCCCTCTAGAAACCTATATGGGCGGCCGGCCACAGGGGTTCTGGTTTGTTCAATTTTTAGTTCCCTTAGTTTCTATTATAGAATATCCTGTTAAGTTAGTTATTAAAAGTAATGGTAACTAACGATAATTTGAATTCAATACGTGAAGTATATAAAACGCACTCTTCGTATCTTAACATGTGTGCCCCCAATAGGCTCACGTACTTCTAGTCGCATAACATGCGAAACCAACTACCATATTCTAACAGATTCATGATTAATCACTTACGAGGAACTGAAGACAGGACGTGCCTGACTCGGTTCAAAGCTTTCAGAAACATTTGTTAAGAAACTTATAGAAGTTGTAAGTTATTTGTATATATGTAGTTGAATTATTCTGTTCTACCTTTCGTAAGTTCATAATATAATTTTTTTGTTTTGTTTTGTTATTTTTAGAACGCTAATTTTTTTCACAACCTATACCACCACATATCTCATAATATATTTCAAGTTCATAATATAATACTATTCCACGTTTTAGGTTGATGTGGACGGAAATAGAACAATTGACCAAGTTAATTTTAGAAATGTCACCGACTTCATATCTTCAGATCTAAACAAATTAGATGGCTACATATCTTCTTTGGTAAGTTTTTCTTTATCCGTTGTTTAAATTCATACTATTATACTAATCTTTTTGCCAAAAAATTTCTATTGACGTTCTTCTAATTAACTTGCTATTGTTTTGTCTTAGGTCGTCAAATATCACAAGCCACGTAAAACGTCTCGACAATGGATGTGCTACAGTTTTGGCGCTATAAGATTTTTAATATGGCTTCTACACAAACCGTAACTAGAGTGTCTCCGTGTAGCAATTGGGTATCAAACATATTCTGTTTGAACCCACAAAAAAGATTTTGAATCTGTGATGAACTATACTCGAATTCATGGTGACATTGATCTGGAAGACAGGGCTGAGTAGATACTGATTAGTCATGATTCGTCAAAAGTGGACCCTAAGAAAATCCCAGCTTCACTTCCTAAGAATCTGTGAGTAAGCACATGGTCTTGAGTTTAAGAAACCTATACATTACAAGGATGCGAAAATATATGGGTTCAAATACGAAACGTGTGCTAGATGATTTCCTGGTCATGACGAATTTCTTGCATTTAGTTTATCATCCAATGTGAATGGTAGACCCCAACCGTTATCAAATGATTCAACTCTAGGTAGACCTCCTACCTTTACAAGATAAATACTTGACATCATAACTAAAATTAAAACGCGCGTAAACATTCAAAACCATCAATTATATCTCCTAACAATCTATCATTTATTTTTTACGTTTGCTGCATTTGTTTTAAATTTGTTTGATCATAGAATGGGTTAAGAATATGAGTGTGCCCTTAAATTAGCAGAAAAATGGGGCGAAATATAGTAATAGGTTACTGGATTTTGTTAGTAGAGTGCATGAAAAATTGGTATTCCCATATATATTATGCCCCACGGTGCATCTCTATGCAAAACCATTTCATCCGTTGGATCTGGGCAACTTTTAATCAGGACCATTCTAATTCAAGAATTATCTATTATAACAAACTAGAGGTAAAAGTGATAAAAATAGAGGATAAGTAGCAAAAAACAATATCAATCTTATCACTGCCGTTTCACATGCACTATATTAGTGACTATTTCAATAACCAATGTTATCTTTGTAAATTTAATTTTTAAAAACAACATTTTGATGCCAAAAATAACACCATGCATGATGCTTATAAATAAACACTACACATCCACTTTCATTTTACAACAATATCATAAAAAAAAAACACACAGCTTTTCACTCGACCAAAATGGAGGTTAGGAGGTACGAATTAAATGATTTCTTTTTCATTCATTATAGATCAAAGTCGTAATTCAACTTAACAACTTTAACATTTGATTTTTTGCATTTATAGAGATGAACAAATGAAACAATGTCTCAACTTTCGAAGCAACAAAAAACGAATTCACTAGCATTGCGAAAATGACTATCAACAACGAAATCAAGGTAAGATTATGTTATAACATCTCGTGTCAATTTTTTATCAATACCTGACATGCATATTCTACTTCCTTAGAATAGCATGCCGCGACCGATAATAATGTGGATCTTTCATGTTCTCCATTCTACACCTCTTTGGTTTCGTTTCTAATATTCATATATCCATATGAAGACGTAATATTTTTTCCGTCTTTAAATAACATCATGAAGACAACGTGAAACTGGATACACATTAGTTGGTTGATGAGGTGATTCGCGAGTCTAAGAAAAGGAAATTGGAAGCAAGCTTAGCGACATGAAAATGGAACGATGTTATTGAAGCTGAAAGTTCAGACGATGAGAGCATTTTGAATGGAGATGATGATATTTTGTCAATGCCTAATATCAAGAGGAAGAAAAGAAATAATTTCCGTGTTTAGCCGCAAATTTTTTTACCGTTTGATTGACGAAGATGATGAAGAGGAAAAGAAATAACATCATTTATGCACAAAGTATGAATTGTAGTAAACATTATACATCTTTTTTAAGTTTGCTGCTAACCAATAATAGATTTCCGTTATTTTTTTTTTTTTTTAAAACTTTTGTTGGCAAGCTTGTGCTATGATTTGATTTTAAACTCAAATTAACAGTAATATCAATATAATTTTGTCATGTGCAATTTTTTAATGCATAATAAACAAGATGTGGAGAATACATCTTAGCTTAAATCATAACGTTTGGCTATTAAAATTAGAAACGTGGATTCAAAAGATAGGTGTTTACTTTTAATCCAAAGCAAATTTCTGTGAACATTTTTCTTTTGTATTTAAAAAAAGACGGAGATTTCATTTTCTCATTAATACTCCTGTACTTCTAAAATATGGCAATTTGAGGTTCCTCTTTCAGAATGTACGAGGCTCGAATGCTAATGTGGAAACATTTTGAAAGATGGAATCTAAAAATTTCTCGAATTGTGAAACGAGTACAAGTATAGAGATACACTTGAGCTCCGAGCCGCATGAGGTACTAAATGACAAATGAGGACAATCTAAATAACAATCATAAAGAAAGTGCGACCTCTCATGTAGTGAAGATTTAAAAGAAGCTTATATGAAAGAATTTGCTACAAAAGAAGTTGTGAGGAAACTTGATATAAAATTAGGTGATATGAGATAAGTTGCTATGAAAGGTGTTGGTATGAAGCTCAAATATGAAGATTTGCCAAATCATGCTGTCTTTCAAATTCATCATTAGTTAATTTTTTAAATGAATTGTTTGCATCTCAATTTAATCACTCTTCGCGTGGTTCGTTCCATTGTCTCAAACTTTTGTTTTTCTTATTTTGTTATGTTTTAGATCTAATACTATATGATTAAATAAGATTGATTTTGCACTTTCAGATACTTCGTTTTCATTTCTCTTGACGCGTGTGTTTTTTAAGTATTTATTTATAAATCAAAACAAATTTATTAAATACTTTTTTTTAAACGAACGGGTATTGTACTAGTTACTAATGTTTAGTAAGATTTGCAATTGAGACTTGTGCACCCACTGACTTTAGACTCAAACTAGTAGAATTGTTTAAAAGAATTGAGGTTGCAATGATTTTTTAACCAATTCAATATTCCCTAATACATTGAACTTTTAGAGCCATTGGGAAAACAATAGTGTCGTGTTATCAATTGGTCGAAAAGAACAAAAAATTCATTAAAAAGGTTGCAACATGGCGGTGGGCGCGTGATGCTTTAGTGACAAATTGCTACTTAAAATGTTCACGATCTTCATCAGCCAGGACAATACTAATGAAGAAGCGAATTGTTAACGTTTTCACTTAATACTCAAACAAGGCATGATCTGAGTGAGTTCATATCGGTAGGATTCTTTAAAGGACTCACTATGTGTGTGGTCACTGAATTTGGAAATAAAAAAACTTTCTTACCAGTTATGAACTATAATAGAGGTTAATGAACTTTAATAGAAAAAGCATGAACTAAGGGCCCGTTTGTTACATGCTTTTTGACTTGAAGTAATGGATTCATTGTTAAAAAGCATTGTTTGGTATGTCTTTTTAATTCCAATCAATAAAACTAATGTCATACCTTGATTCCTCATCGATTAGGTGACTTTTAGTATGAGATATGAATTTTCTCTCACTTATTTATTAATTTTTATTCTCACACTAAACATAGCCACACCATTTCAAACTCTTTTATTTATTTTATTGTTTATATTAACTAAAATAAATTAAACTATTAAATAAAATACATTTTTTTTAAATAAACCAACCGACAATCATAAATGAAATAAGTAATAGAGCAAAACATTTATACTATCATTTATCCTCTCTCTCTATTTATTCTATCAAACCCAATACCAAAACCAATTTAATTCCACTACCTATTTACAAACTAAACGGGCCCTTAATGCTTCTTTGAACTTGATGCTCCTAAATTCATTACGAGACGGATGCTATACATATTAAAAATGCAAACACACTATACATATCTATTTGCATTGAAGTTCATGCTTCTTCTACTAAACATATTAAATACATCTTTGAACTTAATGTTTCTGAATTTATTATTCAATACTAACATGGTTGCTTTTTTTTAGTTAGTTAAACATTACTGCAACTGATTTGGTTGCTATAAAAGGTTATTTAAATAGTTGATTTCTTTTTCCTTCAGGTATATTCTTAACAAAACTTAGAGGTTAACTAGCTAGATGTATTTAATATGTTAAAATAGGAAATGGATCCTGAGGTAGGCTGAAATCGCGAAGTTGATAAAGGGGCAGAGGTAAGACATGTAGTAAAATTTATAACATATCTTCCCATTTTTCGTGTGTATTATTTTTGCTTCAGCCCCTGATGTTGTAAACAAATTAGTGTTGTAAAGTTCAAAGATCCTTTTTCTAGCCTTCCGTTTACTCTTTCTATCTCGCATATGTTCAAACAAATAATCTTGGACCTATATATATATCAAAGACGTGTATTTCTAAAGCTATGATATTCCTACATGAGTATTCTTAGATTTTATTCTATATTTCGCAAATGTGTGCATTAATATTTCTTAAACATATAAGAAAAAGAATCATTTGAACACTAGCCGGCTAATAACGATGTTCGCGCGGACGTCAAACAAACAGCTAATAACTGACCCCGCATCGAAGCACGATGGTTTTTTGACAGATAACTAAACCACACGTTCAATACCGTACAAAAAAACACCAACACCTAACTCACATAATACACATTCTTACACCTTAATGATTCCAAAAATATTCAAAATAAACCGCTCTACATTTAGCAAAAAAAAAAACAAACCAAACAAAAAATTAATGCCCCACAGTAACACGCAGGCAATCATGCTTGTTGTTAAATAAAGTGCTTAAACTGATTTTTGGTTATCTTTTCGGGGTTTAAGATGACAAAGTGATTTTTTTCGGGGTTATCTTTTATTTTTCAGATTCAAATCACAACACAAACACAAACATCACTTATCGCTTAAAAGATCCTTATCAAAGATTCACTTAAACCATTCAAAAGGTTAATATTGTATATTTAACGACAAAAAATGATTACGTGGATGATTCATCATTATTTATTTGAGGTTGAAGTTAAATTTCACGGGTGCGTGTACTTATTTTATATTAAAAGTCGGGGTTGGTTGGATGACGAATTTTTAAGATAACTTGCTCAAGCTTATAACCGGTTGTGATTAATACATGGCTAATCTAGTTATTTGTGTGAGATCTATAAACATAGAAGTTAGTTTTTAACGACTCACATGGTAGCTATCACTTTGAGGAGTTATGTTGTAGTGCTCAGTGTCTCATTTTGTTGAGGATTTATCAAGAGGTGATGCACTTATACTTGTTGGTTGGCTGGTGGAAGAGTATAAAGTACTAAAGGAATCGGGGTGATATGAATTCTCTACACCGTTCTTAGTCACGTGGATAATAGAAGCTTCAGTCACAAGTTTAGGTAATTCTACTTCACTCTCAAGTTTGTAATATTGGGTTTTCTCCATCAGTAGTCATTACAAATAGCTGACAGATTTGATAAGAGGCTGGAAATTGATGACGTACCCTCCCCTCCGGCTCGAAGGCCTCCCTTTCGAGCTTGAATGGGATCTTCTCCCAATTGTACTTTGAAACCTTCGAATAGTTTTGAGTGGCGTAAAACTGTCTTCGAGACAGTTACTAGTATGGGAATCCGCCACGCGAAGGCCCCAAACCCTTCGTGGTAAGGCCTTCGACGAAACTAGGGCAGATGTTAGACTTGCTTAAGTCAAACACCTACGATCTCTCTCTCCACTAAAATGCTTTCCACAAAGTGTAGCTAACGTGGTATCAGTTTGTGCTAAGGCCTCATCCCATCCTATTTCTACACATATAAATAGATGTAAAGGTCTCCAGGTATGATCAATACTTTCACACACTCCTTCATACTTACATACTTATTTTACAAAAGCACATACTTACTCTCACGCCGGAGGTGATTCGCAGGGACACCCTCTGCGCTTCACTTAATGTAGTGTTTCAATTTGTGTTGACACGGGTTACCCAAGACTTGGAAATCCCTCAAGCATCCCCAGAACTCTTCGATCCCATCGAAGCCTGATCGTGCCCATATTTGCACAATTAGTGGCGCTATCCATGGGACCTGCAATAATTAGTCCCATCCAAACCAAGTCAAATAACCTCCAAACCACTTTACCTACTTTTTTCGGCATGACTTAACGGAAGAGAACAAACCACCAACCAGGTGGTCCGACACAACCTATGTAAGAAATCAAAAAAAAAAAAAAATTAATAAACCTTCATATATCGCAACATCAATACCACTGAATTACCACCTGTAACTACCAAGGCCTGAACGAACCAGGGAAGTCACTCCACCGCTTCGTACAAGATCACCCAGGGTTCGCAAACAACGTGAAAGGGTAGTAGGGTTTGAAGAAGCTCCAAACAGGGAAAAAAGCATAATCGGAAGGACATGTCAAGGGTAAAAAAGGACCATCGAAGCTGAGCAGAGGAAAATGGACGTGGCGGGAGATAACCCCCCCACTTTGGGGCACCCACTGGGGAAGAAGTGGAAGATGGCCAACCTCTATGGGTACCCTCCTTGACCTCTGTTACATGGAGGCCGTAAATCCTCAAGTTAACACAGAGGGGAAATCTCCCTCCTAACATATGTTTCTCTCACACCATGCCTAACCTTTCATACCTAATAGTGTAGCTGTACCCAATGGATTTGTACCTGCTCATATTACCCCTACTACCAACCCTCGGCGGGTATCATTAATGGACAAACCCCAAGCTTCCTATTCCCACTGTAACACCCCCAAAAATGGGTCGCAGCAGAATATGTTTCCGGGAGCGTTACTTCATAATACCATTGCTCAAGTCATGAGAGAACGACCTCTAACTGTGTCATTTGAAAAGTAATCTTGTATTGTTTAGACTCCAATGCACATCAAGTAAGCCAAGCATCTAATCCACCTAAGAAAAACATGCTTAAAAAGTGTCAACATAAAGTTGGTGAGTTCATAGGTTTTTGTAAGTATAAATGTTGAACCAAAGTTTTGTAAAAGTAGTATACCGTTTCAAATCCTTGTATGTTCCTCAAAAATGTATGTATTAAATGTTAAATCAAAGAGTTATAAATTAAGCCGTGACCATTTAAAATCCTTAAATAGTACACAAAAGTATGTATGGTTGGACCACCATTGGTCAAAGTATGTAAATTACCATTTATTCAAGGCATCACGTAGATATTCATTTGTGTACAAAACAATGATTACGATTACTCTAAGTTTATGAAGCTGTTACGTAGACTCATATATATGCCACTTTATTCAAGGCACCGTAATTGTTCATGTTCATATTCTTGCCATGCTTCGACATGCTATAACGTTCGTTGGCTCGGTAGTTTCGACACCAGCTATAGCAAATTCAGCCAAACGGGCTGTCACATCCCAATTAGATCTATTCATAACATTCCCGCAGCTCACACTCCATGTAATAACAGTTTATAATTCCGCGTAAACTAACCGTAAAGCATTTGGGTATAAGTTAATTAATGTCCTTGTTTTCAAAAATGACAAGTGAAACAACAATGGATTTCGTCCCAAAATAAGTAATTGATTATGCAAACTAGTTTGTAAAACTGAATTGTAAATGCACATGTAATAAATTCAAATCAATCACGTAAATAAATTTGGTAACAAGCATGTCCTCACCTCAAAATTTGTAACGTATATGTAAAACAAGTAAAACGTGGGGTTATAAACTCACCTTGTGTGAATGAATAATCCAAGTATAACAGAAAATGCGTCACAGTAATGACCGAATGCAACCTAATTAAATATAGGTCGTATAAGTACTAAGCACTTTGATTAACTAATGCCATATACAATTTCATATAGCTACATCACCATCTAATTGCGTTTATGAAATCATATTTATAAATGTAAAAAACTTTAAAAATATCTTCTTTATGTGAAAAGAAAAAAACGACGTAACTTTATCGTTTTAAGCCTATTTCTTATGTTTCTTATGTCCACGTTCTCGTATTAAGAAGACGTATCAAAATATTACATTTTCAATATTTGAGTCCCCTAGTGAACAATGGTTTTTACTGTTAATATACTTTTATAAAATTATTTTTATAAAATTATTCGTCGTAAACCCGTAAATGCCGTATTTTATCCGTTTTAGCTCCGATTTTAGTGATTCTTTTGAGCACGTCTTCGTAATTGAAAGTTCTATCAAAATACAATATTTTTAAAAAATATATTTATCAAAGATGAATAGGATTTTAACTGTTCAAAGTATAAGTAAAATTATTTTTATAAACTTTAATTATCGTAAACTTGTGAAATTCATAACTCCTTCGTTATTGATCCAAAAATTATGATTCTTAATGTTTTGGAATCCTAAAAATATGTATTATTTGAGAAAAATATCCGATTTTATATATCAGAAGCAAAACTTAAAGAGTTTTTATAAAATTTCTTTTTATAAACGCGTTTATTATCGCGTAAACTTGGGACATTACTTATCCTCCTGTTCGTTATAAATCGGTTTTTCGAGTTTCTTACCTTTTTGGAATCCTCATGAGATGTAGTATTTATAAAAATTTAAATAAATAAGTTAAATTTCGAATTCTAACAGTAGGTTTTGAAGTTTTTCATAAAAACATGTTTAAGCTTGTTTTTATAACTTTTTAGTTTAACCACTTTGTTACAAGTCCTTTATAACCATTTATATCACATGTCTTACATCCTTAGGGTCTCTAGTCCATGATTAGTCCATAAATTGTCCAAGAATCACAAGATCTATAAGTTTACATACTCATTTGTTCATGAACTTTTATATATATACTTTTTAGGTATCTTGTTTATATATACATTTTATACATAAACCACACATGTACAATACTTATACATCCATTATAACATGATATCAACATTCATATGTCATATGTAAAAGTGTACCAAAACATAAACAAGTGTAAAAATCCATTTTTACAAGTAAATAAGTCCTTAGATGGTGATTAACTACATAAACATCATATATGCATAAAATCACAAAAGTAAAGAGATTAAGGTTTTTAGGTAACCTTAATATGATGTGTGGTGATGAACAACAAGATCTAAACCCTTGTTTAGCAAACAAACCCTAGCTTTCAACACTTGAAAACCCTAAAACCAAATGAAACCCTAATCTTGCTTTTCCTTTGCTTAACACTTGTAAACCCCAAACCAAACCTTCTAATCACCTTGGGACATCTTAGATATGTTGTAGGAATACTTGTATGTGTTGTAAAAATCAAAAATTAAGAATGTATAAGGGTTTTGGGTTTGAGCCGTGGGCTATGGCTTATTTGGGAGAGTTTACTTGCTTTGATTTACTTGTAAATGGTAAGAAATGAAATGCTAGGAATAGGAAGCCTTTTATAGTAAGAGTTAACTAGTTATTGGTTACTTTAACTTAACCATGGTTAAACTATGAATGACTAGCTTGTAAGAGAGGTATGGAAAATGTGTAAGATAGCATGGAGTGTGTAAGAACTAGTTGGTGAAGTTTGCTTGAGACTTTGAATAAGCACATCTTAATTTGCAAAGTGAAACAAAATATCTATGTGTTTCATACATACATATCCGGCCATATATGTACATAGATAAGGAATTTGTGTAATTTTTATGTATTGGATATAATTGTGGGTATTTGGTTGAGTATAGATAGGTATTGGTGCTTCCGGGTAAGCCTAAACGTATTTAATTGCGAAACGTAACCACTTTACGTAGCCAATAAAAATAAAATAAACAAAGTTAATAATTATCCTCAAAATAATTACTTAAAACCTGCTTGATGTAAACATTTAATTGTTTGATGCCCGCTTACACTTAACGATTATTTTTAGCTTACGCGATTTAACTTAACGATTATGATTTAAAAGCATACGCGTACAATACTAAAAATAAAGAGTGAATATATTGACGTCGTAAATGACCCTAAAACACGAGAGTCTTCCCCCGTTAAATGAGCCTTGTCCCCAAGGCTTAAGATGCGGCACTTGACGACGGTGCAGTCTTTGCGAAGAGATGTGGATTTCTTTCAGAATTGGTCCTCGCGTTCCCATGTAAATTCAGGGCCTCGCCTAGAGTTCCATCGAACCTTAATTATTGGAATGCGGCTTCACTTCAACCATTTAACTTCACGATCCATGATTTCGATTGGTTCCTCGACGAATTGAAGCTTGTCATCAGAATGAAGTCCATCCAACAGAACGGCTAATGGTTCGTCGGCATAGCACTTTTTCAAGTTGGATACATGAAACGTATTGTGAACCCTGCTCAGCTCTTCAGGAAGCTCAAGCTTGTATGCCACGGATCCAACCTTTTCTAACACCTTGAATGGTGCAACGTACCTAGGGTTCAACTTCCCCCGTTTACCAAAACGTACGACCCCTTTCCAAGGCGAAACTTTTAGCATAACATTATCCCCAACTTAGAAGTCCATCGGCTTGCGCTTTAAATCGGCGTAACTCTTTTGCCTTTCACGGGCGACTTGCATCCTTAGCTTGATCTGGATGATCTTCTCTGTTGTTTCTTGAACTATTTCCGGACCAGTGAGTTGAACTCATTTCTAGATCGGATGAGGTTGACTTGTCCATACCTCAGGCCCAACAAAAGTTGTGAACCCAACACTTTAGACCGTTTAACAGTGCTTCAAATGGTGCAGCCTTGAGCTTACGAGTGATTGTTGTTGTTTATTTGAGGAGCTCGACCACGGCAGAATGGTTAACACAACCCTTTACGAAGTCAGATTGCACAAAGAGCACGCGGCATATTCCCTCGAGAGTTTGAATTAGTTCTCTCACTTTTTCCGTCAATTTGTGGATGGTACGCTGTTTACTCATATCAAGTTAGTCACCCAAAGCCCTCTCTAATGTGAACCTCCCAGAAATTCGATGTAAAAATGATGGGTCGCGATCACCAATGCTTGAGACAGAGAATTCATGCTCGAGACCACTTCTTTAGGTATATTCTTGACAGTTTCACATGGGATCATTTTTCCATCTGGTATAAAGATTGCAGACTTAGTAAAGTTGGTCGACAATCACCCAAATAATGTCGTAGGCTTTTATGACGGACTTAGGAAACGCTTCATGACAAAACTATAGTGCATATTGTCCAATACCATTGAGGTATAGCGGGTTGTAACAAACAAATCTCGGATGGCCTTTGGTGTTCGGCCTTGACTTTAGCACATGTCAGACATTTTCTAATATAGGTGGCGATGTTGGCCTTCATATTGGGCCACCAATATAGCTTCTTCATGTCCTGATACATTTTGTCAGTTGCCGGATGAATAGAGTATTTTGACTTGTGGGACTCGTGCATGTTCAACGGGGTTCCACAAATCACCATACATGGCAACCAACTCTGCCATTAAAGCCATTAGAGTTCCATCCGTACGGGGTTCCAACTTTTCCATTCTAAGTTTCTCCGGATCCTTAGAATTTTCAAGTAACATACCTCCAACATCTTCGTTCTTGATGTTCTCTGGTTTTTGTACTTCCGTCCGAGCATTCAGGATTTGTTTAGGAAGATCCAAGCTAATAGTCATCACTAAGGCTCGAACTCTTAATGGTTTACTCCGCTCCTTCCTGCTCAAAGCATCAGCAACAACATTCGCTTTCCCCGGGTGATAACGGATCTCACAGTCGTAATCACTGAGCAGTTCTAGCCAATGACGCTGCCTCGTATTCGGCTCATTTTGATTAAGAATGTGTTGTAGACTCTTATGATCTGTGAACATCGTACACTTGGTTCCGTACAAATAGTGTCTCTAAAGTTTCAGAGAAAACACTACCGATCTAAGTTCCAAATCATGAGTCGTATAGTTCTTCTCATGAATTTTTAATTGGCGTGATGCATAAGAAATTACTTTCTCTCTTTGCATTAATACAGCACCCAAATCCCTTATGCGACGCATCACAATAGACTATGAAATCTTCGCTTCCCTCAGGTAAGGCCAGAATTGGCGCACTGCACAACTTCTGCTTTAATAACTGGAAGGCGGCATCCTACTTTTCTCCCCAATCGAACTTAACTCCTTTCTGAGTAAGCTTGGTCATTTACTTAGAAATCTTCAAAAATCCTTTGATGAATCTTCGGTAATACCCAGCGAGACCTAAGAATTGGCGAATCTCCGTTGGTGTTTTAGGAGATTCCCAGTCCTTTATGGATTTGATTTTGGCAGGGTCCACGTGAATGCCTTGACTATCAATTACGTGGCCGAGAAATTGTACCTTAGGAATCCAAAATTCACATTTAGAGAACTTAGCATACAACCTCTTTCTTAAGTAATTCCAGAACCACCTTAAGGTGTTCTTCATGTTCCTTCTTATTCTTGGAGTAGATAAGGATATCGTAAATAAAGACAATTACAAATTTATCCAAAAATGGCTTGCACACGCGGTTCATGAGGTCCATAAATACCGCTGGTGCGTTCGTCAAGCCAAATGGCATAACATGGAACTCGTAATGACCATACCGAGTTCGGAATGCCGTTTTTGGAATATCCTTTTCCCGTACTCGAAGCTGGTGATAACCTGATCGTAGGTCTATCTTAGAATAAATACTGGATCCTTATAGTTGATCAAACAAATCGTCGATCCTTGGGAATGGATAACGATTCTTCACTATTAGCTTGTTTAGTTCCCGATAGTCGATGCACATTCGAAATGATCCATCCTTCTTTTTGACAAACAAGACTGGAGCTCCCCAAGGTGAGGAACTAGGTCTTATAAAGCCCTTGTCAGATAGTTCTTTCAGTTACTCTGACAACTCTTTCATTTCAGAAGGCGCCAATCGATAAGGTGCCCGTACTACAGGTGCAACACCAGGTATCAGATCGATTTAAAATTCTACTTGTCGAGTCGGAGGAAGACCCGACAAGTCCTCAGGGAATACATCAGGAAAATCTCGAACTATCGATACGTCCTCAAGTCGCTTCTTCTCTGACTTGTGTTCCGTCTCCTTTGTAGTAACGTTTGCCAAAAATACTAGACATCCTTTTTGCATGTATTCATGTGTTTTGGTGTACGAGATAAGGTGCAGACGAGCCTCGTTTCCCTGGTTGCTTCCGTCACCGTGAACGATTAGAGTTTCATTTCCCCAAGGGATACGAACGATCTTCTTGGAATACACAATGATCGCTTGGTACTTCACCAACTAATCTATACCAATTATAGCATCGAAAATATCAAGTTCTATGGGCATTAAGTCTATGTTTAATGGGTGGTTCAAGATGTTTAATGTACAACCCCTAAGGATAGTGTTTAACCCAATTATTCTCCCGTCGGTGTGATATCAATTTAGGAGCTAAATTGGGTTGAACACTATCCTTAGGGGTTGTACATTAAACATCTTCTTTTTCAGTTCTCCCATTGTATGGTGAGTTGAACTTGTCCAACCTCGGCCCAACACATAGGTGAACGACACTTTAGACCGTAAAGTGCTTCAAATGGTGCAGCCTTGATGCTAGCGTAATAGCTGTTATTATATGAGAACTCGACCAACGGCAAATGGTTAACCCAACCCTTTCCGAAGTCGATTACACAAGCACGCGGCATATCCTCGAGAGTTTGAATAGTTCTCTTGCTTTTCCCGTTAGTTTGTGGATGGTACGCAGTACTCATATCCAAGTTAGTACCCAAAGCCTTCTGAAGTGACCTCCAGAAATTCGATGCGAACCTCGGGTCGCGATCACAAATGATTGAGACAGGGATTCCATGCCTCGTGACCACTTCCTTTAGGTACATTCTTGCCAGTTTATCCATGGGATTAGTTTCCCTCATGGGTACAAAGATTGCAGACTTAGTAAGTAGGTCTACAATCACCCAAATAGTGTCGTAGCCTTGTAACGACTTAGGAAGCTTCGTGACAAAATCTATAGTGATATTATCCCACTTCCATTGAGGTATATCGGGTTGTACCAACAATCCTAATGGCCTTTGGTGTTCGGCCTTGACTTTAACACATGTCAGACATTTGCTAATATAGGTGGCGATGTTGGCCTTCATATTGGGCCACCAATATAGCTTCTTCATGTCCTGATACATTTTGTCAGAACCCGGATGAATAGAGTATTTTGACTTGTAGGACTCGTGCATGATCACGGTCCTCAAATCACCATAACATGGCAACCAACTCCTGCCATTAAAGCATAGAGTTCCATCCGTACGGGGTTCCAACTTTTCCATTCTAAGTTTCTCCGGATCCTTAGAATTTTCAAGTAACATACCTCCAACATCTTCGTTCTTGATGTTCTCTGGTTTTCGTGCTTCCGTCTGAGCATTCAGGATTTGTTTAGGAAGATCCAAGCCAATAGTCATCACTAAGGCTCGAACTCTTAATGGTTTACTCCGCTCCTTCCTGCTCAAAGCATCAGCAACAACATTCGCTTTCCCTAGGTGATAACGGATCTCACAGTCGTAATCACTGAGCAGTTCTAGCCAATGACGCTGCCTCATATTCAGCTCATTTTGATTAAGAATGTGTTGTAGACTCTTGTGATCCATGAACATCGTACACTTGGTTCCGTACAAATAGTGTCTCTAAAGTTTCAGAGAAAAGACTACCGATCCAAGTTCCAAATCATGAGTCGTATAGTTCTTCTCATGAATTTTTAATTAGCGTGGTGCATAAGAAATTACTTTCTCTCTTTGCATTAATACAGCTCCCAAATCCCTTATGCGACGCATCGCAATAGACTATGAAATCTTTGCTTCCCTCAGGTAAGGCCAGAATTGGCGCACTGCATAACTTCTGCTTTAATAACTGGAAGGCGTCATCCTGCTTTTCTCCCCAATCAAACTTAACTCCTTTCTGAGTAAGCTTGGTCATTTACTTGGAAATCTTTAACAATCCTTCAATGAATCTTCTGTAATACCCAGCGAGACCTAAGAATTGGCGAATCTCCATTGGGGTTTTAGGAGATTCCCAGTCCTTTATGGATTTGATTTTGGCGGGGTCCACGTTAATGCCTTGACTATCAATCACGTGGCAGAGAAATTGTACCTTAGGAATCCAAAATTCACATTTAGAGAACTTAGCATACAACCTCTTTCTTAAGTAATTCCAGAACTACCTTAAGGTGTTCTTCATGTTCCTTCTTATTCTTGGAGTAGATAAGGATATCGTCAATAAATACAATCATAAATTTATCCAAAAATGGCTTGCACACGCGGTTCATGAGGTCCATAAATACCGCTGGTGCGTTCGTCAAGCCAAATGGCATAACTTGGAACTCGTAATGACCATACCGAGTTTGGAATGCCATTTTTGGAATATCCTTTTCCCATACTCGAAGCTGGTGATAACCTGATCGTAGGTCTATCTTAGAATAAACACTGGATCCTTGTAGTTGATCAAACAAATTATTGATCCTTAGGAGTAGATAACGATTCTTCACTGTTAGCTTGTTCAGTTCCCGATAGTCGATGCACATTCGAAACGTTCCATCCTTCTTTTTGACAAATAAGACCGGAGCTCCCCAAGGTGAGGAACTAGGTCTTTTAAAGCCCTTGTCAGATAGTTCTTTCAGTTTCTCCGACAACTCTTTCATTTCAGAAGGCGCCAATCGATAAGGTGCCCGTACTACAGGTGCAGCACCAGGTATAAGATCGATTTGAAATTCTACTTGTCGAGTCGGAGGAAGACCCGACAAGTCCTCAGGGAATACATCAGGAAAATCTCGAACTATTGATACGTCCTCAAGTCGCTTCTTCTCCGACTTGTGTTCCGCATCCTTTGTAGTAGCGTTTGCCAAAAATACTGGACATCCTTTTTGCATGTATTCATGTGTTTTGGTGTACGAGATAAGGTGTAGATGAGCCTCGTTTCCCTGGGTGCTTCCATCACTGTGAACGATTAGAGTTTCATTTCCCCAGGGGATACGAACGATCTTCTCGAAACACATAATGATCGCTTGGTACATCACCAACTAATCCATACCAATTATAGCGTCGAAACTATCAAGTTCTATGGGCATTAAGTCTATGTTGAATGGGTGGTTCAAGATGTTTAATGTACAACCCCTAAGGATAGTGTTCAACCCCTAAGCAGTTGGTGTGATATCAATTTGGGAGCTAAATGCAGTAGACACAAAACTCCTATCGGCACCAGTATCGAATAAGATAGAAGCATAGTGGTTGTTTAGAAGGAACTTACCCATTACGACATTAGAGTCTGGGTTTGTCCTTGCATGACCTACCGCATACACTTTTGCTGGAGCATTGACATTTCCAGCTGGGTTGCCTCGATTATTGTTGTTCTTCAGTTTTGGACATTCCCTCTTAAAATGTCCTTGGGCACCACATTCATAGCAAGTAGGCTTCTGACCTGTCCCAGTGCCCCTTTGGTTATTATCAGTGTTGGCATTAGCAGGACTCTTGCAATCACGGTCCAGATGGCCAACTCGATTGCACTTGTGGCATTTGGGAGCACACAAACCATCGTGGTGATAATTGCACTTAGGGCATAGGGGTTTAGATCCCCCGTATAGCTTCTTCTTACTAGTCCCTGCAGCATACGCCCTGCCGGTGTTCTGTCTCTTGTTTTGTGGTTGTTGTTGTTGGTTATTATCTTGCTTTCTCTTGTTCTCTGTCTGACGCTCAGCAAAAGTACGGATTCTCTTATCCATCAGTTCGGTTGCTATTTCAGTTGCTTCTTGCATTGTTATAGGCTTGGATGCTACTACACTTCCGTGGATCATGTCGGGTAAGCCACCGACATATCTCTCAATCTTTTCAAATTCTTCAGGAAACATTCTAACATACAGCAATGCTAGTTCTTGGAAACTTTGGTTGTACCCTATCACATCGGTACCTTTTACTTTCAAATCCCACAGCTCGACTTCGAGCTTCTTAATCTCGGTCCCCGGGCAGTACTTGTCAGTCATCTTCTTTTTCAGTTCTGTCCAAGTCATTGCATAAGAAATGTCGTTAACAACAGTCCTAACGTAGGAGTTCCACCACGTTAGAGCATTTCCTAGAAGAGTACAAGTGGAGAACTTGATTTGGTTTTCTATAAAACAGTTGCTTATGCGGAACACAGTTTCCATTTTCTCAACCCATTGACTCAACTCGACAACTCCTTCTGTGCCTTTAAAGTTTAGAGTTTGGCACTTCATGAAGTCTGGGTAAGTGCACTCACGAGTGGCTCGCTCGTTTCTCCTAACACCTGTTCCTGAATTGTGGCTGTCAATGCCATTTGTGTTTGCATCACGTGCTGCCAGTGCAGCAGTAACGCCTTGGTTAATCATTGCCTTCAGCTGGGCATTAGTGACAAATGTGGTGGCGGCGGTTGTGGTTGTTGTTTATTGGTTTAACCTCGTGGTCCTTTTCTTTGGTGCCATTTTCTTCAAATCACAAGAAAATATAATACCCGTTAGATTTCATAAAATCATAACCATGACATGACATATACATAATAAGTAAAATGAGATCACAACACGCAGTGAACTATACAACTGAATTGAACATTAACAATAGATAAGCTAAATCGACATTCATTCATAATAAATTCGATTATAGACGTGACATAATACAACCATTCCATATATAAATTGGAAAACATACATGAATGGTTCAGATACAAAACGATCACTACGATTAGGTTACAAGATAAAAGAATATATACAACCTAAAGCCATACTAGCCGAGAGTTACCCGTAATACTTAGTATGCTGTACAAAATAGCTAGCCATAACAAGATCTACGAACTGCTACCAGCCTCCTCTGGTGCATCTGGCTGTGCCGGACCTTTAACGGGTCCCTGCTGTCTCTGAAACTATGTCATCTGGGTCTGTAGTCTCTTCATCAGCTTTAGTGGCTCAATGAACTATGCCTGTCTCCTGTGGTCCGCTGCCACTAACTCTGTAATCGCCGCCTGTCTCCTGTGGTCCGCTGCCTGCAACTCTGTAATCATTGCCTGCTGACCCAATACAGTTGTATGCAGTGACATAACCTCTGAACGTGCAAGATCACTAGCGTCCATGGATCGTCCCCAAGCCTCTCGAGACATCCTAGCCTCTCTCTCCATCAGTAGAGTTATACGAGCATGTGCACGCCTATCCCTATACAGCATGTTGAGCCGACCAGCCATCAGCTGTCGCTCAGTCTGCTCATCATCCAGTCTCACGTAAATCTCATCTGTATCCTGTCTGACAGTAGTGACAAAGTTGGTCATCCTCCGACGCTAAATCTGTTATAGTCGCTGGTGCCCCTTGCATGTCTACCAGCATCTCATCCCAAGTGTCGGTGATCCCATAACCGACATCTCTCTCTAGATCCTGCATAATCTCCTTGTCCATAGTGGCAACAAAACCATAGTCTGCCCTGAAACCTCCAGGAGGTCTAGCAGTAGGGGAAGACGAGCTCTCTCCTACCTCATATCTCGAACCAAAAGCGATACCTAACCTCTTCCAAGGTGATAAGGTAACCTCGGGTCTGTCTGCTCTACGGTCAGTAGAGAGTAGATGCAAAGGTGGTGATGAAGTAGGTAGCGGTATGGGTAAGAGTGGTGGTGTCCCTAATGGTGGGGTACCTGATGGTGGTGTATCTGCTCTGGTGTGGGAGAGTATGATATGTGGCGGTGGTGAATAGGAAGTAGATGGGGCCTCAGCTCTCAGCCGAATCATAGCAGCTCGATATCCCAATGGATAAGTAGGACTAGCAGGTGGTGGTGATACTGGTAGTGGTGGTGAGGGAATCTGAGGTAGTGGTGATGACCATAGGGAAAGTGGTGATGGTGGAGGTGATGGTGGCTTGGAGGTCTTTGGGGCAACCTCTGCCTCAGACCAAAATGGTGATAGGTGGCTATCTTTGGATTGGACATCCTTGACAGTAACGCGGTAAGAAAGGATGTTGCGTGTGGAGTGGCCGTAGACTCATCGGTCTCAAACAGCTCAGTCTCCTCAGCAGATGGGGCCTAATCAACAGTTGGTAAAGCAACAGCTGTAGAGTCGGCAAGAGCTGGGTGCTCCTCCTCCTCTTCACCCCCCTTAATATCAACATCATCATCCTCGTCATCATCGGATGACTCATCCTCATCATCGCCATCATCTCCTCCGTCGGCAGGATAATCGACAGGATCCTCCTCAGGGTTCTCATCATCATCCTCCTCTGGATACTCTTTAGGATCTGACTCAGGAACATAGCCTGGTGAATCAGCGGTAGGTGAGACAGCAGCAAGTAGGGACTGCTCCTCATCTGGGAGTACCTCATCCTCTGGTGGCATGAACTCTGGATAAACCGGCTCTGGAACAAAGTCTAGTGAAGGTGGGTACTCAGGACCCAACACATAATCAGGAGATGGCGGGGCCTGAAAATCAGCTACCACACATGTTAGGGGGGGGGGGGGGGGGGGGGAATCCTTGCATCAGGGTGGTCCATCGGACCCCGAAGATCCGAATGTCTGAAAACCTCCAAATGGGCTGGATACGGCAGTGTATGTAACTGTGGAATCCTTAGAATCTGACATGACTGTATCTGAAAATTCAAATTAGCTTATATTAGTATTTAATATAAGACTCTTATAGTAATCTACATTTATATCATAACATGTATATCAATCATGAATGCATCTAGTCTAATCAACTAATGCAACAACTAGTGTATGTATGCATGTCCCGTGCAAACCCCTTTGTATGAATGCAATGTTTGAAAAAAAACGGTTATAGTCCAAGTAAAAACATTTGACTTGGTTCTCTATAACCTTGGCTCTTGATACCAATCTGTAACACCCCCAAAATGGATCGCAGCGGAATATGGGTCATTGGGGGTGAAACTTCATAGATCAATAACACAAGATAATATAAGAACGACCAAAAAGTCGTTTAAAACTGATACATTGGATTTAGCAAAGTGTTTGATACAAAATCCCGAAGCTTTACTTGTTCAAAATACAAAATACAAGATTCTAGTTCATAACAATTTATCCCAAAATGTAATGCAACCAAATCTTTAGCATGTGACATCCAAAATATATAAGCACCAATGTATCCCTTGCACCTCGTGCCTTATTGACCTCCTGAAAAACATTGCTTTAAAACGTCAACATATTGTTGAGTGAATTCATAGGTTTGTAAATGTATAATGTAGGACCGCAAGATTTCCCTATGATAATGCAACAGATGCAAACATCATAAAATGTAATTACGTTTTCCTAAGCTCATGACACTGAAGCTCGACATGTATGAAATGCAATATAAATTGCCAACATTGCCCGTGATGATGTTCTAACCCGCAACATCCTATGTCCGACATGGTATACGTTCGTTTGTACAGTGATAGCTAATCACCCGAATGGGGATGTCAATCCCAAATAGATCTATTTATAACATTTGCGCTCACAACAGTAACTGACAGTTCATGATTATGGGCTCAGATGGGTTATCGCTACTTAGGCAAACACGTAATCAAGTAAAATGTACACTTGCGTCCAATTTGTAAAACATGCATATGTTTCTCACCCCAAAACTTGTAAATCATTATAAATATAAAACGTGGGGCTATGAACTCACCTCGAGTGAATTGAACAATCAACAATGTATATCACAACAGATAATGCGTCCCGATTATGACCGAATGCAAACTAATAATGGATAGGTCGTATATGTTCTAAGCACTTTGGAATACTACTACCATTTTAATTCTATATAGCTACTTCACCATCTAATTTGTTTTTTTTTTTGTTTGTGTGAATTCATATTTATAAGATAAAACGTTTATAAAATATTGCCTTAGTATAAAAAAATGGATCGTAACTTTATTCGTTTTAGTCAGTTCTTACGTTTCTTATGTCCACGCTTTCGTATTAAGACGAGTTATCAAAATATTACATTTTCATATTTTTAGTCCCCTGATGAACAGTGGTTTTTACTGTTCATGACAGTTTATAAATTTATTTTTATAGATTTAGTTATCGTAAAACCCGTAAATGTCGTATTTTATCCGTTTTAGCTCCGATTTTAGTGATTCTTTCGAGCACGTCTTCGTAATTAAAAGTTTTATCAAATTAATGATGTTTTCAAAATGTTCATGTCTGAGATGAACAGTAACTTTTATAAAATTATTTTTATAAAAGTATTTATTATCGTAAACTCGCGAAATTCATAACTCCTTCGTTATTGATTGAAAAATTACGATTCTTATTGTTTTGGAATCCTAAAAATATGTACTATCTGATAAAAATAATCCATTTTATATATCAGAAGTATTTTGTATCTTGTTTTTATAAAATTTCTTTTATAAACCCGTTTATTAACGTATAACTTGTAAATTACGTATCTTCTTCGTTATAATCCGTTTTTCGAGTTCTCTACATGCCCACGATCCTTGTGACATGTAGTATTTTATAAAAAAATAAAATATATGCCTTAAAATTCGAATTCTAACAGTAGGTTTTGAAGTTTTTCATAAAAACATGTTTAAGCTTGTTTTTATAACTTTTTAGTTTAACCACTTTGTTACAAGTCCTTTATAACCATTTATATCACATGTCTTACATCCTTAGGGTCTCTAGTCCATGATTAGTACATAAATTATCCAAGAATCACAAGATCTATAAGTTTACATACTCATTTGTTCATGAACTTTTATATATATACTTTTTAGGTATCTTATTTATATATACATTTCATACATAAACCACACATGTACAATACTTATACTTCCATTTTAACATGATATCAAACACTCCATATGTCATATGTTAAAAAGTGTAACAATACATAAAAAGTGTAAAAATTCCATTTTTAAAGTAAATAAGTACTTGAGGTGATTAATTATAAAACATCATATATGCATAAAATCACAAAAGTAAAGAGATTAAGGTTTTTAGGTAACCTTAATATGATGTGTGGTGATGAACACAAGATCTAAACTAGTTTGCAAACAAAACTAGCTTTCAACACTTGAAAACCTAAAAACCAAATGAAACCTGATCTTGCTTTTTCTTTGCGTATCACTTATATATCTCAAAACCAAACCTTCTAATCACCTTGGGACATTTTAGATATGTTGTAGGAATACTTGTATGTGTTTTAAAAATCAAAAATTAAGAATGTATAAGGGTTTTGGGTTTGAGCCGTGGGCTATGGCTTATTTGGGAGAGTTTACTTGCTTTGATTTACTTGTAAATGGTAAGAAATGAAATGCTAGGAATAGGAAGCCTTTTATAGTAAGAGTTAACTAGTTATTGGTTACTTTAACTTAACCATGGTTAGGCTTGAATGACTAGCTTGTAAGAAATGTATGGGTTTTGTGTAAGAATGTATGGAAGTGTAAGACTAGTTGGTAGGAAATTGCTTGTAAGATTATATAACATGTGTTATATTACAAAGTCAAGTTTGATAAATATATTTTGTGTTTCATCTCTTTATATCCGGCCATATATGCATATAAGTGATGATATTTTGTAATTTTAAAGTATTTGGTATAATTGTGGGTATTTGGTTGAGTATAGATACGTACTGGTGCTTCCGGGTATGCCTAAATGTATTTAATTATGAAACGTAACCACTTTACGTAACCAATAAAAATAAAATGAACAAAGTTAATAATTATACTCAAAATAATTACTTAACACTTGCTTGATGTAAACATTTAATTGTTTGATGCCCGTTTATATTGAATGATAATTTTTAGCTTACGCGATTTAACTTAACGATTACGATTTAAAAGCAAACGCGTACAATACTAAAAATAAATAGTAAATATATTGACGTTGTAAATGAACCTAAAACACGGGGTGTTATAAAAATAGATAGAGTGATTAAGTGAGGTAAAAGAATAGAGAGAATTAGTGAGATTAAAAACATAAAGATAGATGTGTGATAAAAACAGATCTAGTGATTTGGTGAGCTAAAAGAATTAAGAGAAATCAAAAACAGACAGAGAAAATTATGAGCTAAAAGAATTGAGAGAAATCAAAAATAGACAGAGAGAATTTGTAAGTTAAAATATTAATTTGATGATGGAAATGCTGATTAGAAAGGAATTGGAGTAAATGCTGGTAATTCAAAGTTAATTCTGCTAGGCATAAACTTACTACTGCTAGAAAAAGTTAATGTTGCTAGGCATAACTTACTACTGCTGGTTGTAAGTTAATGCTGCTAGGCTTAACCTACTGTTGAGTTACTACTGCTGGGTTACTTACTACTGCTAGTTGAAAGTTAATGTTGTTAGGCATAACTTACAACTGCTAGCGAACGTTAATGCTGTTGAGGGTAGTTTCATAAATACTTCAATCAAGGGTTTCATTCAATCATTTAATCGATTTCAATCTTTCATATACTCTCTAATCATAAACCCTAACTCAATTTCATCCTTGATCATCAAAACCTAACACAATGACGACCCTACCGTTTGCTAATACACATAATTTAGTCGCGTTTTTGGATAAACCCACTGAAAGTGAAGGGTTTGAACAAATTGTTGATTTTCTCAATGCAAGTTCTATAAGATATGCTTTAACTATTAATCCTACAATATACACTTCGTGTATTCAACAATTTTGGGCTACTGTAAAGGTGAAAACTGTTAATGGAGAAGTTCAGTTACAAGCCCTAGTGGGTGGGAAGAAAGAGATCATCACTAAGACAAGTGTAAGAAGAGATCTTCAGTTAGAAGATGCTGAAGGAATTGCATGTCTACCCAATGCTGATATTTTTGAGCAACTTGCTTTAATGGGGTATGAAAAACCTTCTCAGAAACTTACATTTTACAAGGCTTTCTTTTCTCCTCAATGGAAGTTTTTGATTCATACTATTCTGCAATGCCTAAGTGCTAAGTCTACTGCATGGAAAGAATTTAGTAGCACTATGGCCTCTGCAATAATATGCTTAGCCACAAACCAGAAATTCAACTTTTCTAAGTATATCTTTGAAAGTATGGTGAAAAATGTGGATAGTAGTGTCAAATTTCTAATGTATCTAAGGTTTGTGCAAGTCTTTCTGGATAAACAAGTTGGTGATATGTCTACTCATGATGAAATTTTTGTTACACCCTCTCACACAAAGAAGGTATTTGGCAATATGAAAAGGGTTGGGAAAGGATTCTCTGGAGCAGTTACACCTTTATTTCCAACCATGATGTTTCAAGCTCAGGAAGAAATGGGTGAAGGTTCAACTAATCCTACTGATCCCCATCACACACCCATTATTACTCAACCATCAACATCTAAACCCCAGAAGAAACAAAAACCAAGGAAGGCAAAGAGAAAAGACACTGAGATTCCTTAATCCAGTGGTCCTACAGAGCCTATAGCAGATGAGGTTACCAATGAGGAAAATGTACCTACACATTCCAATGATCCACTACTCAATGGTGAGGATAGTCTGAAACTTAATGATTTGTTGAAAATTTGTACCAAATTACAACAGAGAGTCCTTGACCTGGAAAATACTAAGACTGCTCAAGCATAGGAGATTTCAAGTTTGAAGTTGAGAGTCAAGAGGTTAGAGAAGAAAGGAGGGTCAAGAACTCACATGCTCAAAAGACTATTCAAGGTTGGTAGATCTGCACAAGTTGTTTCCTCTGAAGATGAAGGTTTAGGTGATCAGGAGGATGTATCTAAACAGGGGAGGAAAATAGATGACATTAACAAAGATGCAGAGGTTACTTTGGTTGATGAGACTCAGGGGAGGTATGGTGATGATTTGGTAGTATTTTTTCAGGAAATCATTACAATTCTTGTGTCGCTGGGAAGCAAGTTCCAAGCACGTAAGGTGTTTATCAGGACAAAGGATGTGTGTTTTTTGCGAAAGGATGAGGTTAGTACATATTTGATCTAGTACTAATGCTGTCGTGACTGTAGTCCTACTCTGATAAGTTGTTTGAAGTTAGTGGACTGTACAACAACAACCAAAACTACTATCACTGAAGTTATCTTACTTTGGCTCATGCATTGGATGGAATTAGAGGAGTGAAAACCTAAGGCTGTTGTGGATACATGATCTAGTGCAGAGTACTACCACACAGCACCCTCAACAATATCCCAAAGCTTAATATGCATTACTTTTAGAGGAACCTGGTGAATCTTACAACAAGAAAAACACTTAACCACCAATACCATTCAAACATCAAGGAATAAAGGCAAAAGTAAGATAGACTTGAATTTGAGAAAGCCTTTGAGAAGATAGAACAAAATAAGAACTTGATGATGAAACTTGCTTTCAATACAAGCTGGAAAGAAGATGAACATGCAAGATTGCCTTAATGAGTAAAGGATGAAGAAGTTGAAGAAGCATCATCTTCATGGGATAATGTGCAAAGCCATGATAGACGGCTGATAGGTTATTTGCTGAAGATTACAAGCAAGAGAGCATAAAAGAATTGACAGACTAAAGAGAAGGCAAGATTGTTATGTAGAACTATTGGAGAAGAAGAAAGGAAACACTTTGCAGCTTTAAGAGACTCAGGAAAGAGGAACAAGCCACCCAACTAAAGCATAAAAAAAAAAAAAAAAAGAAAAGGTACAATGTCAACTTATCTAAAACACATGGCTGGTTATAAGCAAAGTCAATTAAAGAACAAGTCATTTGCAGAAATTTAGAAGTTATTTGATAAAGCCATGACAAGGGTAAACATGTTTGTTGATATGGATACTGAGTTGGTGAAAGAGAGCTCAAAGAAAGCTAAAGCAGAGAGGCATATAAGGAAATGAGTTCTAAGCAGAGCTGGTGAGAGCTAGAACAAGATGGTTAGCAAAGAAACATAAAAATGGATGATGGATAAAGAGAAAGATGATCTTAAAACAATGCTTTGAAGATTATCCAAGTTGTGATAGTGGCAATTGTTGCTATACCTCTAGCTACCAAGCCCATTCTCCCCTATTGTAAATTCTTAGAATCTAAAAAAGGAAAGGAATTGTATTATGAATTAATGAGATGCTTGATGGAAGTGCCAAGACATACTTATTGTTTAGTCAACTGCTCAAAGAGTTTGACAGAGAAGACTTGGAAAATCTATGGAAGTTGGTTAAGGCTAAGAATGGGAATACAAGGCCAGAAGAAGTCTATGAAAGAGTGATATGGGGTGATATAAAGACCATGTTTGAACATTATGTAGAAGATCTAATATGAAGGAATTTACATGGAAAGAAAGTATTGCTTTGGAGGCTATATGATTCATGTGGAGTACACTTTGTGAGGTTTAAATATATGCATGTTTTATGTATGTAGAGAAGAGTTTCACTTACACCATGCAACAAATCACTGATATGCTGAATAAGAAGCTGAAATCTGATTATTGGAATGAAATATGTTATCAGCTTCTTAAGCTTATGACAAAGCATCTCAAGAAATAGTGAAGTGTTTAGAAGCATCCTCCTGGTGATTATGAAGCTTTTAATGAAGAAACTTGATGATTTTGAAGATAAATATCAAGTTTAGGGGAGGATTGTTAGGATTAAAAGCCTCTTGATGCTGTTTGGAAGTTACTACTGCTAAATAGAAGTTAAGACTGTTAAGGTATTAGTTACTGCTGCTAAGTATAAATTAGTACTGTTAGTAATCTTAATGAAAAGTATGCTAAGTAATTAGTACTGCTAGTTACTACTGCTAGTGTATATTAGTACTGCTAGTATAAGTTACAATTGCTAGTATATGTCACTACTGCAAGTTACTACTGCTAGTGTAACTTAGTACTGCTGATGAAGATTGAAGAAAACTTTCTAAGTAGTTAATGCTGCTTTGTTCATTGTTAGTGCTGTAGTACAATAGTTATACTGTTTGGTGTGACAGATTTACATCTGTTCGGAAGAGTTTATGATGACAGAGAAAGAGATCACCAAGACATTCAGAGAAAAAGATAAAGGTGTTTTATCGTGTTAAGTATGTGACTATTTTTGTAAAAGATACGTATACAGTTATTTGTTTAGAGAGAGCATGATATATATTAGGAAAATATTGTAAGCCGTTTTTTGTTTTTAGGAATCCTTGTGTTATATAGGAGGTCCTAGGGCTTTGAGTTATTTATCTAGAAAAGCATGTTTGTTTTGAATTCGTTAATAGCTTCAAGGTTTTGTAACCCTAACACTATTAAGAGTGTTCGTATTATATTGAGGCTAAAAGTTTGGTAAATTGTTTGTTATTAATCTTATTCATTACCGTTTCATTGAAATTCTTCTTAGTATCATTGACTAGATTCTGCATAGTCTTTGATATTGTTTTGAATTTATTCAATACAACTTAGCCTTATACAAGCTAAGCAAGATCTATTCTATTGGGATCAACAAGTGGTATCAAAGCTTGTGAGAAACTTTGAATAAGATGAAACTTTACTACACACAAGATCTACTTTTTCAAGAAGGAATGGATTCTCAATCTACTCAAACCATCAAGCTACCTATACTCCAACCCGGTGAGTATGATCTCTGGAAGATGAGGATGGAGCAGTACCTATAGTGCATTGATTACATTCTATGGGAGACTGTTATCCCTCAATCACGTAACACCAGAAGAAGTCCCCGTTGAACCCGAGCCTCAAAAGACCACAGAACAAATCAACAAACCTCAAACATCAACAATACCTTTTCTTTGACGGTTGAAAAAAGAAAAAGAAGAAGCGCAACAATGAAATTTCTTAGAGAATCTAAAGCAACTCCAACTAAACATTCCATTCATCAAAGCCCTTGCTCAAATGCCGAAGTACGCTAAATTTCTAAAGAGTCTGCTATCAAACAAAACACGGCTGGAGGAGGCCTACACAGTAACAATGAACGAAAGATGCTCTACACTCTTATTGAACAAACTTTCACCCAAAGAAAAAGACCCAGGAAGTTTTACCATCCCTTGTGATATTGGAAACTTGCACATCAATAACTCTTTGGCAGATCTAGAAGCTAGCATAAGCCGAATGCCCTATTCGATGTATGAAAAATTAGGCCTTGGTGAACCAAAACCCACAAGAATGAGCTTGGAACTTGCAGATACATCCATCCAGTATCCTCGAGGAATAGCAGAAAATGTACTTATTAAAGTTGATAAATTCGTCCTCCCTATCGATTTCATTATCTTAGATATGCGAGAAGATTCTAAAATTCCGATAATCTTAGGAAGACCGTTCCTAGTAACCGCACGAGCTATGATAGATGTATTCAACAAAAAGATAACCCTTAGAATAGGAAACCAGGAAGTAATCTTTGACGTCGATCAATCAATAAAAAAACTCCCGGGCGAGGACAACGAATGTTATGGAATCGATGAATTGGACCAGACCATACACTTAAAAGCCCATGAATTAATAGAAGACGACCAGACTGATTCGTTTCTGATTAACAACCTAGAAAAATTCATCGACCAAACCGATTCGGAAAGCTATGAAGAATACACGGATTCTGAGAAACTTATACGTCGTATTGAACAACTAGATACGGCGTATTCAAAACCGCAGGGAACACAAGAATCTAGAAAAACAAAAAATGAACACCTCTGCTCCGCAAGTGCCAACGATATTGACGAAAAGAATTTTGAGCTGAAAGATCTTCCCTCCCACCTCGAATACGCATACCTAAATGGAGATGAAACTCACCCTGTAATCATTTCATCCAAACTAACAGAAAAGGAGAAAGTTTCGTTCTTACAGGTATTAGAAAAGCACGAGGGAGCAATCACTTGGAAGATGTTAGCCATTAAAGGAATAAGCTCGTCGTTCTATACACACAAGACCCTGATGGAAGAAAAATTTAAACCAGTCATTCAACCTCAACGACTTTTAAATCCGAAAGACCAAGATGTGGTTAAAAACGAAATTGTCAGGTTACTCGATTCAGGGTTAATTTACCCTATCTTGGACAGTCCATGGGTCAGCCCCATTCATGTGGTCCCTAAAAAAGGAGGAATAACTGTTGTCTTAAACGACAACAATGAGCTAATTCCATCTCGAAAAGACCAATTTCCTCTCCCTTTCATTGATCAAATGTTAGAACGTTTGTCTGGAAATGAATATTACTGTTTTCTTAAAGGTTTTTCAAGTTTCTTCCAAATTCCGATCGCTCCAGAAGACCAAGATAAGACAACGTTCACATGTCCCTATGAAACTTTTGCGTACCGAAGGATGCTGTTTGGATTATGCAACGCCCCCGTAAATTTCCAAAGATGCATGACTGTAATATTTCATGATATGGTAGAAGACTTCATGGATGTTTTTATGGATGATTTCTCAGTATTTGATAATTCTGTCGGTCAATGTCTCAGTAATTTAGATAAAATGCTGGTTAGATGTAAAGAGACTAACCTTGTGCTAAATTGGGAGAAATGCCATTTTATGGTAAAAGAGGGAATTGTTTTAGGACACAAAATTTCTAGGAAAGGAATCAAGGTTGACAAGGCCAAAATAGACGTAATATCCAAACTCCCCTACCCAACAAACGTAAAAGGTGTTAGAAGTTTCTTGGGGCACGCGGGATTTTATCGTAGATTCATAAAAGACTTTTCCATGATTTCTAAACCAATGACCTAACTTTTAATTAAAGATGTGAAGTTTGATTCTTTTGACGATTGGAAAAAGGCATTTAATAATTTAAAAGAAAAACTAACTACCGCACCGATCATAATATCCCCCGATTGGAATGTCCCCTTTGAATTAATGTGTGACGCTAGTGATTTAACGTGGGAGCAGTCTTGGGACAAAGGATAGACGGGAAATTTAAACCCATCTATTATGCAAGCAAAACCCTTAACAATGCCCATGCACATTACACCACTACTGAAAAAGAACTTCTTGCAGTAGTTTTCTCTTTTGATAAATTTTGCCCATATCTTATTTTATCAAAGACTATTGTCTACACTGATCATTCTGCCTTGAAGTATTTGTTCAGTAAACAGGATGCCAAACCCAGACTCATCAAATAGGTTCTGCTCTTACAAGGATTCAACATTGAAATCAAGGATAAAAAAGGAGCAGAAAGCCTGGCCATTGATGACTTATCAAGACTTGAAAATCCAAACATGGGGATATTAACAGAAAAGGAAATTGCTGATGAATTCCTCGATGAGCATCTAATGGTATTAAAGACTACTCCCAACGACGATGAACCATGGTATGCTGATTACGTCAACTACATTGTCAGGAAAGTAATACTTCCCAAATGGACGGAAAAAAAATAGAAACGATTCTTTTCTCAAGTAAAGTACTACTTCTGGGATGAACCTTATGCGTTTAGGTTATGCCCAGATAACATAATGAGAAGATGTGTTGCTGGAAATAAAATCCTTGAAATCCTTGCATACTGCCATTCTGGACCAACTGGGGGACATCGCAGTGCTTCAATCACATGGAGGAAGGTTTACGAATCTGGATTCTTTTGGCCAAGTATCTTCAAAGACGTCAAGGACTATGTTGCAAAATGTGACGCATGTCTAGAAAACGAGGAACATATCATCAAGAAATGAGATGCCACAAAACAACATCCAAGCATGCGACGTATTTGATGTTTGGGGATTAGACTTTATAGGACCTTTCCCTAACTTAAGGGGTAATAAATATATCTTGGTGGCAGTTGACTACGTGTCAAAATGGGTGGAAGCTCAATCACTCCCTACAAATGACGCTCGAGTGGTGGTAAATTTTTTAAAAGAATTGTCCACTAGATTCGGAGTGCCTAAAGGCTTAATTAGTGATAGGGGAACATACTTTTGCAATTCTCAACTGGAAAAAGCTCTACAAAAATACGATGTGACTCATAAAATATCCACAACCTATCACCCTCAAACTAACGGGCAGACTGAGGTCACTAACAGAGCAATCAAACACATCTTGGAGCGATCAGTTGGATATAACCCAAATTATTGGTCAGAAAAACTCAACGATGCATTATGGGCATTCAGGACCGCCTACAAAACTCCAACAGGATGTACCCCTTTCAGATTGGTTTATGGGAAGGCTTGTCACTTGCCAGTGGAAATTGAACACAAAGCTTATTGGGCACTGAAACAGTGTAACATGGATCTCACAGTAACAACTAAATATCATTTCATGGCATTCAATGAATCAATGGAGTTAAGAGATGGGGCATACGAAAATACTCGGATCTACAAAGAAAAAACTAAGAAATTGCACGACTTGAGGCTTCGAGGGGATAAAAACTTCAAAACTGGGGACGAAGTCTTATTGTTTAACTCTCGCTTCAGATTGCACCCAGGAAGACTCAGATCAAAGTGGTCTGGTCCCTTCGTTGTGAAAACTGTATATCTATATGGAGCCGTGGAAATCACCGATAAAAATAACTTTAGCTTCAAGGCCAGAAATACTATGATGGATGCATCGACACAGAAGGGAACGAGTTAATCGAACTTGATGAAACCACGCGATGAGAAGGAAGAAAATGTCAAACTTAATGACCGACTGAAACAAAAGTGCTTCCCAGGAGACAACCCGGTTGTTTTTAAATTTTTTGTTGCACTTTAATTGTTTGAATTTAATTTATTGTTGAGTCTGTCTTCCCATACATGACATACGACGTATCGAACCCCTCTGGATATGGCTTATGCATGTCTGGACGTTATAAGTATATTTAAATTCAGTATTTAATTTCCAGTATTTAATTGTTTTCATAGGTTTACATACGGCATATCCTAGAGTTTGGGATACGGCATATTATAACCTGTATAGTTGTGTGTTTAATTGTTTACTTGTATTGTAGGATAACGGAAGTACAGATTGCACGGACGTCTTCTAAATTTCATGCAGGACCTTGTTGAAACGAATTTGACTTATTAGTATACTCTGAAATTGCCATGTGTTGAACTCTCACGAGCATTCTGAAGCCCTCATCAACACACCTTTTTGCTCAAACACTCAAATTGGAGAACCATTCGGAGCAAACTATCAGGGGTGTTTCCTCGTTCTAATTCTATTTCCCTTATTATTTAATTATTTTATCTATACAACGAGGACGTTGTATAATTTAAGTGGGGGGATGGAGAATTAGAACGTACTTGTCCTTATTTTCATAAATAAAATGCTAACATGCTTAAAAATGGATCAAATTAAAAAAATTAGCATGCTTTTTGTGAAAAATCACTAGTTACATTACCTAGCGCACTATAACCCTTAATGTCTATTTGTGAGAATTAAGCCTATCCGTTTCCAATTGCTTATTAAAATTCCACAAAAATATAAGTGTGTTGGTGATGTAGTAGACTTTAGAACTTGGCCTGGTATATCACTCGAGACCTCAATGATAAGTACTATGGATTTAGATGGAGTAGGTAATTTTTAGGATTAAACCAAAAAGCCTACATGTTATTTTATTAACTAACTACACTGGTTAGTTAACCCCTTTGTAACCCTTTGCTTACTCTCATTTTTAAAGTAAGATACCCCTAGAATAACCTGCTGAGCCATTCCTTTCTTTTTTCACACCAATTAAAAAATTGTTTTGTTTCACCTTTACACCTTAGCCTACCATGTAGATTAAAGCCTATTTTAATCAATGTTGCTAGTTTCTTTCATGCAAAGTTTTGTAGTTCTTGCGTCAAAGTGAAATTTCTCTATCTTTGGTCGGGAAAATTGCACAATGAAATGGGGATGTTTGTAGCTCGTGTATTTTTGCTACTTTCGCGATTGTGGATTATGTCGCAAAGGAAAAATTTGCCGGACAAATGATGATAGTGAAGACGGTGAAATATACCGAGATTTATGATGTATTGTTGGAAAAAAAGAAAAAAAGATAGTCGATTCATTGAGCCTATACCGAAGACATTGTTTGAAAGGATCGATTATTCGTTGATACGTACAAAAAAATCAACGATGTAAAGTATTGTAAAAAGTGGTCGATATTACCACTTATCTTTGTAAAGTATGTAAAGTTTAGGATGTAAGGGAAGTTGACCGTTATGTGAACGCCAACTTAGGTTGTCATTGTCATCTTATGATCGAGACGTCTGTTTATATGTCCAAGTCTTTATCATGGAACGGTCAGAAAAGTTACTAGCAACTGCACCCTATTTGATTGGCTTTAATCTATTTGTTTTGTGATTTTTATTTAACAACCATTTACTTCCCTTTCCTGATAACTAACCTTAGGATCTACTCAAATGAGGATGTGTACGAGCGTGGATGTCTATTCCGTCATTACGGCCATGTATGCATGTCTCAGCTGCCTTATTGGATGACGACCTTTGGTGAAAGTCAGAAGCTCCATACCCTATATCATTCTTCATCTTAATGATTGTAGAATGATTAAACCCAAGCCTACTAATAAATACCCAATTTACCTTTTGATTTGTTACTCCTTAGCTCTAGAGGTGGAGATGTGTATCCTTGCCAAGCCTATGATACGAAGCTAATCATGACCGAAAAAATGAGCGTACCACTAAAATGTTACACCCTAGATTAGTTGAGTGATATGAGTGTTTTCATTCCCATATTTCATGAGGAGCTTGGTTTTGTACAGGTGGTTAGAACGAAAAAAGTGCTTAACAGGAAAAATCCTTAACCTCGGTTAGGATACATTTTCAAAAACCTTTCTAAAGTCTACTTGAGGACAAGTAGGATTCAAGTGGGGGATATTTGATATCATCAATTAACGTCATATTTTACCATCATTTATCCTATACATTTTACCCAGTTTTATATAATTACTACAAGGTATTAGTACTTAATTGCTTAAAGTTTATAATTGCAGTAATTCTGGAGTAACTTGTGAAGACGAAGCTAAAAGGCGCAATTATGGAGCTAAAATGGAGACATTTGAAGAAAACTGTTAACTGCTACTATACGCCATATCCAGCAAAGAAGATACGGTGTATCAGCGCCAACTCATCACAAGAATACGTGTAAAAGATCAATTCCCTATTTGGCGTATCACTCATCACCTATACGCCGTATGCACGGCTGGTCATCAGTCAAAGATATGCAATTAATATAATTGATGGTAATTATTCCTGATTGATTTGATCTTATCGCGAACTCCAAGGAAATTAACCGTATACGTCGTATGCACTTCTCTCCATACGGCGTATCCAGGCAATTTTCAGACATTATAAATATGAGGCTCAAAAACGAGTTTCAGTGTGCAATATCATATTCTCTATATAGTATACTTCTAAAGTCGAATTTCTTAAGCCAAAAAGAGCAGCCAAGGTCAAGCACCATTCCTAATTCCATAGAAGACATCCTGTAATTCTTACTTTCTTAATCATTTGATTCTTAATTGTTTGATCACGCTTGTATGATTAAAATGATTGTAGGCTAATACCCTCAAGTATTAGCCATGTTTATGAAGATTATAATGTTTGGTTTGTTTTAATTCCGGCTTGCTTAATTTATCGTTGTTGTTTAATTATGTTTATCGCCTCATTCTTGTTTATGTGCTTGTGCATGCGACCTATCATTCAACTTGGTCTAATGAGACTTAACCCGTAATCTAGATGTCGGGATAGCTCTCCATGTTGTGTTTTATATGCCCGGACCAATAGGATCACAAATGACACCCTGTCCTTGCCCTTTGATTATGAGCTTAGTTAGACCGGCAGGTGACCCGATAATTGTTCAATGATCATGTTCTTAATTATTTGGTAATGATTTGGGTGGTGGACTACCAACATATAAGACAACATCAAGCACTAAGTGGGTAAAGTCCCGATGGGCTAGGGTATTAAAAGGATCACCATTGCTTTAATTCCCTATGATAGATTATAATTAGACTATTATATGCTTTATGCGGAAGCGTTAATCGTGACAGGATTGTTCGTATCTAGGTCTTAGGAAGAAGAACCGCCTAAGTCTTAAGAATGATATGTCGCCTCGAAATAAGCAACCATTGCATTAATTAAACAAATCAACATTTAATTGGATTGAACATGGTTAATACGGTTTTCTATTATTTGGCTCGTACCGCTCCTTTGTCTTGTGTATATTTGCTTTAGTGTTTATTGTGCTTAGGATTGATATTTGTCACCAGAAACCTGTGCCAGTCTCTCAGGCTAAAAACCCCCCCATTTACCTCTAGTAAATATGTACATCATAGGTTTAACTAGTAATTAGACTAATCTAGATAGATTAAAATATTGATAGAATATTAGGTTAACATTCGCTCTTAGTGTTCGACACCCTACTTACCGCGAAGCTACATCTTGACCGGGTACATTGCCCGTTAGAGTGTTGTTTTCTAGTTTGTCGGCTAAATATAAATGTAAAACTTGATAATAACCAAATCACTACACCACGACGACACACATCAGTAGCCATAGCCATCTCGTGCAATCCTGTCTAGCATTTTTGTACCAAGCACATCGATGTCAGATATCACTTCATAAAGGAACATGTTGAAAAAGGTATTGTTGAATTATTCTTTGTCGGAACTGAATACCAGTTAGATGACCTGTTTACTAAAGCCTTACCCAAAGATAGGTTTAAGTATCTCGTCATAAAACTCGGTATGAGAAGTTTTGACTCCAAAAGAACTGGAGGTTCTGACAAACGAATCTGCTTGATATTCTTCAAACATCGATTTATAAATATTTTTGAAAAATAAAATACCAAAATATAAAACCAAGAAAAAAATGTTGATCCCTTCTGAACAAGTCTTACTTAGCTTGTTAAAGCTTAGTTGTGTTGGATAGATCCAAGACAACCATAATAGAAACTAAGATTGTGAATACTACAAACTATGCGGAAACTAGTTTGTAGTACTAAGAATAACAATGAAACAGTAAAATAAGATCTTGCTAAACTTTCAATATATTGAACACAATCAAAGTTATAGAATAACCTTGAAACTATGAATACTAAATGAGAAAATGACTTCTAGATCTATATTTCTAACTATGTCTTAGGGTTTCTTTTATACACCAAGAAACCCTAATAGGCTTACATAACTAACAGTACTAATAAACTGACAGTACTAACACTTTGTACTGGCCGCACTAACTATTAAACTAATAGTACTAATGACTTAGACTGTTTTCTCTAATCTTCAGCAGCAGCACAAACTTGAACCAGCAGCATTAAGTTATAGAAGCCTCTAATTCCCAATAATCCTCCCCTAAACTTGTGATTTACCTTCAAATCATTAAGTTTCTGAATTAAACCTTCTGTGTTGAGGATGCTTCCAAACACCTTACTGTCTTGGTCTGTTTGCTTGATATAAGATATTTCTTAAAAGTTCTCTAGACATCTCACTATCCGCTTCTACTAATAGTCTAACCACCATCATCAATCTAAGTGTTCCTTTGGTTAAAGGATATTCTTTCTCAACCAACATGAAGATATCATGTCTTCTTACTGAAGATACATGGTGAATACCACATGTATCATAAATCCTTCATACCAAAGGATCATGCATATACCTTTGAAGCTTCCATAGAATATCATCATTATCTAGTTCAAACAATCTCTTCAGTTCAACCCACAATTCCTTCTCTTTATCATCTGTAGGCTCTGTTGTACTGAACCTCTCCTTAACCAAATCCCAAAGCTTAACCAGGTCATCTCTATCAAATTTCTTCAACATATCAGCAAAAATCTGATAAGCTTCTGTATGGTTTCCAACTCTGATAATTCTCCAATACCTTCTTGTGTCTTTAGAGTAAACCTCCCAGTCTATGATTGGATACCTAACCTGCAAAGGTTGAATAACAAGTTCTTCCACTGGAACTATCACTAATAATTTTTGTAGTTCTTCTTCTGATAATTCTTTTTCCTTTTCTGCTGATTGTTCTTCACCTGAACCTGAAGCTTCTCTAATCTTTTGTCTTTTAACAAGCTTTTCTAAAACTTCTTAACCTGCTCTTTTCAGTCTTTGAACCTCTAACTCAGAACCTATAGGCACAAAAGATTGTACCCTTCTCATAGTAGTTTCAAAGATGTCTTTAACCTGCTCAAATGAAAGTAACTTCAATTGTTTAATAGAGTAACCTCTTTCTTGGTTCTTGATGTAATTTGACATGTAATCCTTTTGTTGAGCAGGATTTATTGGCTTATTCCTCTTAGCTTCAGCTCTTTGTTGAGCAAAGAACCTCTTTCTTTAATTGACAAGTTCCATAAGCTTCATTGGTAAATCTTCTTCACTACACTTTTCACCTGCTTGTAACCGTTGAACAAAATCTTCATCTGTTGTAACTCTAGCCAATACATCATCCCATTCAACATCTATAAAACCCTGAGCTGCTTGATGCACTTGAGCCATTCTCTGTCTTTCTACTGCATCAAACTCTTCTTATAGCTTTTGAGGTACTTCTTCATCCCTGCTAATTTAAACCCGCTCTCTCTGTTTCATCTTCCTTGGAGACTTAGTTTCATCTATTTTAGCCTTACCCTTATCTTTAGCAGCACTCTTTCTAATCTCCATAAGTGTCTCTGCAAGGGTTAAATCATCAGCAGTAGTATCTGCATGTCTTTGAGGACTGGCAGTACTAACAAATGTACTAGTAGTATTAAGTTCTTTATCAACAGTAGTAACTTCTGGACCAGCAGTTGAAACTTATACAACAGTACTAACTTCTTGACCATCACCAAAACCTTCTTGAGTTTCCAAATTCTGTCCATACCCCCCCTGAACTTCAACATGTAGAGGAA
This sequence comes from Tanacetum coccineum, assembly GCA_026074375.1. Lineage (NCBI taxonomy): Eukaryota > Viridiplantae > Streptophyta > Magnoliopsida > Asterales > Asteraceae > Tanacetum > Tanacetum coccineum. The sequence goes on from BQNB010016145.1 coordinate 49,125, forward strand.
CCAATGAAATTCCAGCATCCAAATCCATTTCTTTCTCCTAGACTCCTCCCTTGTTTGAAGGATCCTCTTCAAACATAAAATCATCTGCATCTTCAGAGGTAACAAGTTGCACATCTCTTATTTTGGATTGGACTTTCTGAAACTTTAACTCATCCTTAAGAGACTTTACCCTGTTGATTAACTTCTTAAAAGCAGTAGCATACAACTTCTTTGTCTTCTTGAGATCAGATTCTAATCCTTCTACCTTATGTGACAAGGCTGTAACAATATCCGTCAATTTATCTTGTTTCAGTCTGCCCTCATCACTTCCAGGTGTGTGACCTCCTGGGAGAGGTGAATCATGGGGTGTTGGTGGTACATTATCCGTCAATTCATGTTGTTCAAGTCTTTCCTCATCACTTCCAGGTGTGTTACCTCCTAGGAGAGGTGAATCATAGGAAGGTGTAGGTACCCTCTCAGACCTAGTCTGAGCAATGGTACCCCCATGGCTTCTTGGCACCTGGGACTACCACCTGTACCAATTCCCTAAGAAAGAGGCACATTAGGTATTGTCGTGGATTGGGTCTTAAGGATGTTACCATTGTCCTGCTCTGCATCTAAGCTAGCAGCAGTAGTGGCAGCCCTTTCCACTATGTCACCCAACTCCTTATGGACAGCCTCATCACCAACCTTTTTAGGGGGACCACCAGACTGAGGTATCTCAGTGTCCCGACCTCTTTTAGCTTGCCTAGGTGTTTGGGTCTTTTATGGGTGTGATGGTGCAATAGCAGAAACTTGTCCTTCTTGAGAGGGATGAGCAATTAAAGGTGGTGGTCGGGGTTCAGAGGGTTGTCCTGAACCTTCACCCTCAACTACTTGTGGTACCAACATAGATGCAAATAATGGAGTAACCGTCCCTGAAAAACTTTTGCCTTTCCTTCTCATATTAGCAAAAACTTTTTGAGTTTATTTAGGTGTTTTATAAGTATCATTAAAAGGTTCTGCAATATTTTTAACTTGGTTATTCAAAAACAGTTGTAAAAACCTTGGATACATCAAAAACTTTTTAGAATTTGGATCCAAGTTTCTTAACATACCATCAAAAATTAATTTAGAAAAAGTAAACTCTTGATTATTTGCCAAACATATATTGCTGAAGCAATTATTAGTGAAAAATCGTTCCAAAGGCAGTAGATTTTGAACTTAGACAATTGTAAGATGGTATGTATAAGATACATTCATGTGGGGAAGAAAGCTTTTTTAAAAAGTAAGTTTATCAGAAACAATTTCATATCCCATCAATGCAAGGTTTTCTAAAATTTTAGAATTTGTTAGACTAGCAACACCATCCTCATCATTAAAGTGAAGATTACTCCTCACTGATGATTCTGATATTACTATAGTCTTGCCATCAACCTTGGCATGTATTTGCGTTTCATTATTGACTATTTTGGACTTAGCAGTAGCCCAAAACTGCTCAATATAAGAAGCATAGATAGTAGGACTTATGGTTAAAGAATACCTGATAGTGCTAGCATTCAAGAAGTCCACTATCTGATGAAAATCAACATTCCCCTCTGTTCTTTCCAAACAAGCAACCATATTGTGTTGATCAACAAACTTCAAATCCGCCATAGATGATTAATTGATGATGAATTTATGGAGTTGGTGATAAGTTGAAGTGGGTTTGTGAATTTTAAGAGCGTTTTAGTGTTCGAGAGTATTAGAATGATCTTGGTGTAGTCGAATATGCTTATATAGGTAAATAAGGAAACCTATAATAGTAGGAAACTGTTTACCGACCAAGAATTTCGCTCAGCAGTTATAACTCCAACGGTAACCCAGCAGTACTAACTTTGGCTCAGCAGTACTAACTTTTGCCTAGCAGTACTAACTTTCGCCCAGCAGCACCAAATCCTGCTTAGCAGCATTAACCTTACAACTACCAGTTTTAACTCTAAATTCATCACTAATACCATCTTCAAACCACACCAATCATAAATCTAACAAACACATCTTCAGAGATTAAGTAATCCAATGCTAGCAATCAGAAAGTTAAACCTGCTAACATCAAATGCCTTTGTGAGTAGATCAACAACATTGTGATCTGTATGTATCTTTATTACTTGAATGAGCCTCTTCTCATAAGAATCTCTAATGAAATGGTGCCTTATTTCAATGTGCTTGGTTTTAGAATGAAACACTGGATTCTTCATAATACAAATGGTGCTTTCATTATCAATGTGAATCTTGGTGTTCATGAAATTGAACCCATAATCAAGCATTTGATTTTGGATCCACAACACCTGTCCACAACAATTAGCAGCAGCAACATACTCTGCTTCAGTAGTGGAGTTGGCAACTATAGTTTGCTTTTTACATTGCCATGAAATCAACCTTTTGCCAAGAAATTGACAACCTCCTGTTGTGGATTTCCTGTCAAGGCTAGCTCCAGCATAATCACTATCAGAAAAGGCTTCCAAGTCAAATGGTGAATCTCTAGGATACCAAAGTCCCAATTTGGGTTGACCTTTCAAGTATCTAAAGATCCTCTTCACTACATGAAGATGTGAGACTTTAGGAGTAACTTGGAACCTTGCACAAGCATAAACATCAAACATTATGTCAGGTCTAAAAGTTGTTAGGTACATCAATGATCCAATCATTAATCTGTATAAATGAACTCTACTCCTCTAGTTCTTAATCATTGGAGCAATGCCTTGTTAGTCTCCCTCCCCCCCCCCATTTGAGTACTTACTATCTTCACTATGACAAAATCAAACTTCTTCAATATATCAGCTATATACTTGTCTTGGCTGATGAAGATTCCATCATCTTTCTGCTTTACCTGCAACCCTAAGAAGAAAGTGAGCTCCCTTATAGAACTCATCTAGAATCTCTTGTGCATCATCTGCTTAAACTCAACACATAAAGACTTCTTTGTGGACCCAAAGATGATGTCATCAACATGCACCTACACTAACAGGATATCACATTTGTCCTTCTTGATGAATAGAGTCTTATCTATAGTGCCTCTTCTAAATCCATTTTCTAATAAGTAGGTAGACAAGGTCTCATACCAGGCTCTAGGAGCTTGATGGAGACCATATAAAGTTTTTTCTACCTTATAAACTTTGTCAGGGAATTTTGGATCTTCAAAACGAGGAGGTTGGCACACATACACCTCCTCTTCAATAGTACCATATAAAAAGGCACTATTCACATCCATCTTGTACACAATAAACCCCATAAATGATGCATAGGCCAAAAATAACCTGATTGCTTTTATCCTAGCATCAGGAGCAAAAACCTCATCATAATCAATTCCTTCTTCTTGGGTGTAACCTTGTGCCACTAGCCTTGCCTTGTTTCTAACTACTATCCCTCTCTCATCTTTCTTGTTTTTGTAGACCCATTTTGTTCCAATGGCATGCTTGCCTTTGGGTAAATCAACCAATCTCCAAACCTTCTGTAATATAAACTGTAGCAACTCATCTTGCATTACCTCTATCCAGCTTGGATCTGTCAAAGCTTGTGTCACCTTCTTGGGTTCTATTTGTGAGAAAAAATAGGCAAATAAGCAGTTCTGATAATCCTTGTGGTTGTTCTCCTCTACTTTTTGATGTAACTGACCATAGCATGTTCTTGAGCAGACTTGGTCATTCTCCTAGTTTGGGGTACTAAAAGTGGGTCCCCTATGATTTACTCTTTAGGATGATCCTTGTGAATCCTGGTTGTGGGAATACGACTGACATTCATGGTTGTTTCCAAGTTGTTGAGGTCAGCCTCTGCACCCACATCTTCATCATCATATGCACCACTAAAGACACTAGTATTTAGAAGATCAGTAGTATCCTCCAAATCAAGCATAATAGGATTTGTTGGAAGATCATTAGCATTAATAAAACTTTGCCCAGCAACACTAATAGATGGACTAACAGTAGAAACTCTGTTAGTATTGTTAGCATAACCTTGCTTCTGTTGAACAAGCAAATTATCCAATTCAGCTCTCAAATCCTGAACATTTCGATCACCTTCTTTATTTGAAGCTCCTCCTTCCTTTTCTTGACCATTTCTTTCACCCTTATTTGCTGGTTCTTCAGTTGTCTTTTTACCAGCATCATCAGCAACTGCATCCTCTGAGCTCTGTGGACTATCAAAAAGTAATGGTAGCAGAATATATTGTTGAGTAGGTATTGCATCAACATTATCTTTGATACCTGCATTCCTATTAGTCTGATTCCCTGCAATAACTGGCTCATAATTCATAGAGTTTGTTAGTAAATCAATATCAAAGAGCCAATCTGGTCCACTCCCTACAACATTGGGTTTGTTTTCAAGAAAGGTTATGTGCAGGTTCTCCTCTACTTTCCTAGTTCTAGTGTTAAATACCCTAAAAGCCTTGCTATTTATAGAGTATCCAACCAAGAACCCCTCATCAGCCTTCCCATCAAATTTGCCTAGGGGATCTAAGGTATTAAGAATGGTCACAGGACACCCAAAAGGTCTCATAAAGCTTATACTAGGTGGTTTACCATGTAATAGTTCATAAGGTGTCTTGTTGTGAGGCTTGGTCACTAAAACCCTATTTTGAACATAACAAGCAGTATTAACTGCTTCAGCCCAAAATGTAGTAGGTAAGAGTGAATCTGCTAGCATAGTCCTAGTTGCCTCTATTAGTGTCCTATTCTTTCTTTTAGCAACTCCATTTTGTTGTGGAGTTCTAGCAACACTAAATTCCCTCTTAATCCCTTTCATCCCACAGAACTGATTCATGTCATTATTTTTAAACTCAGTTCCATTGTCACATCTGATGATTTTAACCTTATGATTTATTTGGTTTTCAATGCCAGTTATAAAAGTTTTAAGGATCCCACTAGTCTCATCCTTAGTGGCCAAAAAGAAAACCCAACTAAACCTACTAAAGTCATCAGTGACAACAAGGCAATATGTCTTGTGATTGATACTCCTTACAGATGTTGGCCCAAATAAGTCCATATGCAACATTTGTAAGGGTTGGCTGATAGAGCTCACAAGCTTGGTCTTACAAGAGGCTTTGTGTTGCTTTCCCTTCTGACAAGCAACACAAGTATGGTCATTTTCAAAAAGCTTTGAAGGCAAACCTCTTACAAGGTTTCCCCTCACAAGTTTGTTCATAGTTTTAAAGTTTATATGACCAAGCCTCCTATGCCATAAATTAGACTCATCTATTGTAGCCTTTGCAAATAAACAAGTCAAACCTCCTGAAGGAACAACATTCTTTAGATCAAAACTGTACATGTTGTCATGTCTGGGAACTTTAAGCAAGACTTGACTTTCATCAAGTAGCTTAAAGTCAGGAGATAGAACAAGACATTCAGTCTCAGTGAAAAGAACACTGTTTTTCTTGTCACACATTTGTGAGACAGAGAAAAGGTTAAACTTAAGTTCCTTTACAAAGTATACATCTTCAAAGTCTAATTTCCCAGTCCTAATTTTACCTTTTCCAGTAATTTTACCTCCTTTATGACTTCCTCCAAATGCAAGAAATTCACCATCAATCTCTGTTTCCAGTCATATGCCTAGAGCATCCACTGTCAAAAATCCCTTGATCCTGTAAAGTATATTGTGGATTACCCTGCACTCAAAATAAGAGAATTAGTTTCTCTTGGGGACCCAAGCCATTACTGACTTGAGTCTGCCTTGTAGATCAACATAGTCAAATCTTTTAAGCATGTATGATCCACTGTCTTTGGAGTTATGGTCAATAACATTTCGTGTTGGTCTCCAAATCTAGCATGCTGAGGACTTAACAGCATTTTCCCCATTTCCTACAGCAACACTAACTACTACTTTTGGCCCAGCAGTAGTTACATGGTTAACTCTAGCAGTATTAACTTTTTCATTAAAATTATTGGTTTTAGCTGCTGATTTTTAGTTAAAATCACTTCTTACTGGTGAATGTGCCTTAAAATAAGAATATGTTATGGGTAATGCATCATTCACTTTTGGTTTAGGGGCATTAGTATTAACAGGCCTGGCAGTACTAATTGATGCTGCTGCTCTTGGAGAGCTTTGCTTAGCAGCATTAACTGGTACTTGTCCTGACTTTGTTGCAACTCCTGTTGGAACAAAATTCCTTTTAAGATGTGGGTGCGTCAATTTATTTTGGTGGTTCACCCTCTGAGCATTGTTCCATACTCGTCTAATTTCCCTTTGACCAGTAACTCTTCCCTTATTATTCAACACTGGTTTTTCTACCATTTTATTTTCATAAAAATCCCAGTCTTTGATTAAATGGTTGGGACTCTCGCATACAAAACAAGCTTTCCTTATAGACTCAAAACCATTTCCTAGTTTCTGAGTCATCATTCCATTCTAGTTTCTTTTATTATCCCTAGGACTTTGACTTTTTTTCTGGGAACTTTCTATCTTGCCTATGTGTGTTTTCCTTATTAACTGATTTACATCTCACAGATTTGATCAAAAATTGATTTTTGTAACTTTGGTTTTGTCTGGGCAGTATTTAGGGCTTAAACACACGATATTATCACTTATTTGTGTCCCATTCTTCAATGATAGGAGCACTAGGCCTAACAGTTTTAGGCTTTTCTACAATATCTTTGCTAGTCTTTGATATACTTGTTTCAGTTTCAGGCACACTAGTGGTGGTCTTTCTCACTGCAGACTAAAAAACAGATTCATCTAACCCATCAAAAGATAAGTCAGGTCTTGGGGGCATATAGTTCCCAGTGTAAGGAAGGGGAACTGCATGAAACCCTTTACCTTTTTTGAATCTATCATGTACTGGTACTACAGTCACATCTACTTTCTCTTTATCTGTTAAACACCAATATGAACCACTTCACTTTATTCATATGTATTATTCAATTCACTATCATTCATTTGGCTATCATACCAAGGCCAGTTTTTCTTTAGCACTTATTTGACTATTAATCAGTTTAGTTAGATTCTTTGATGATTTTTCAAAATTTTCTAGTTTAAGTTTCAAATCATCTTTCTCTTTTAAAGCTTCTTATAACTGATTTTTAAGGTCTTTGATAGAAATATCTTTCACTTGGACATCATATATAAAAGATGCATTATTTCTTTCATAAACAACTTCTTCTGTTCTTGAACAAAATACATCCTAGCTTCTAAGGATCCTAATCCCATTTTTTTTTTGATAATCTATTATTTCTAGATAAGATTTATTAAGAGCTTCCTCGCTGTTGAGCATACTATTTTTGAGAGCTTCATATGATTTTAAACAATCTTTAGAGCAAGTATGTATCGGTAAGTCTGAACTTGATGAACCCTTGAGATGTATTGGCCCTTCAGAGCAAAGTTTGTGATGCCTTTTTCAGCTGAATAGCTCAATCATAACCACCTTCACATCTTGAACAACCAAGGCATTAGTAGTTGATGTGTCCTGGGTGCATTCCTTCTTGGTTTCATCTCTATTCAATTCCTTGAGTGTCCTTAGTACCCTGCATTCTCTGGCAAAATGACCTCTCCTATGGCAGTTGTAGCATTCAACCTTTGTCCTGTCAAAGCCAACAGTCTCTTTGCCATTTAAATCCAGCTTCCTTCCTGTTTTCTTTATGAACCTCTTAACTCTCATGGTAAGCATTGCCACTTGCCATTTGAGATCCATTTCTTCAAGATCATCAGCATCAATCTGTTCTAAATCTTCATTGTCCAACTGTGGGGCATTGGATTGGTTAGCAAAGAAAGAAAACATAACATCATCAGCATATGATGCAGTAGAAGCTTGATCCTTAGAACTAGCAGCAGAAACACTATGAGCAGTATTAACTGTTTCATTAGTGATGCTGGAGTTATCAGAGGAAACAAAGGCCACATTCTGAGAATTTAAGCTTGAACTTGTTTGGCCTTTGATCTCAGATTCATACACCTTTAGATTATTATACAAATCATCCATGCTTAATGTGTCTAGATCAGATTTGTTTCTCATGATTAAAGCAATATTGTTCCAAGCTGATGGTAAACTTCTTAACAACTTCAGATTTGCATCCTCCTGAGAGATAACTTCACCATGGATTTCAAGTTGACTGATGAGCTTTTGAAACCTATCATAGGTTTTATCCAGTCCTTCTTGACTTGATGCAGCAAGTTTTCATAATTTGCTTGAGAAACATGGTTTCTGCTCTTCTTTGATTCCTTGGTGCCTCCAAACCTATTCTGTATTGCTTCAAATTAGGGCTTTGATCCTTGCAGGCATGATATACTTAGTAGGTGCTCATCGGAATGGCTAGCTTAAGAGTGCTTTTTCCTTTTAGTTCATTTTTTTTTCCCTAGCCAGCCTTTGTTCAGCAGTTTTAGGAGGAATAGGAACTTTTACACATCAGCACTAGGCTGAGGTAATCAAATGTGGTATAATGAATTCATATTTTTTACTATTACCCAAAGGGCATGATCAGTGAAAGTAAGGTATTGTTCCATCCTCATGCTCCATAGATCATACTCTTCAGTTTTAAGTACTAGAAGTTTTAGTGCAGACACCGTTTGGGTAGTTTCTGATTGTGACTCCATCTTTTCTTTAACTAACAGATCTTGAGTAGAGTTAGAGTTCTTCTTATTCAAAGTTTCTCAACAAGCTCTGATACCACTTGTTGATCCCTTCTGAACAGATCTTACTTAGCTTGGTAAAGCTAGGTGTGTTGGATAGATCCAAGACAACTATAATAGAAACTAAGATTGTGAATACTACCAAACTAATGTGGAACTAGTTTGTTACTAGAGGAACAATGAACAGTTAAAACAAGATCTTGCTAAACTTTCAATATATTGAACACAATCAAAGTTACAGAATAACTTTGAAACTATGAATACTAACTATGAGAAATGATTTCTAGATCTATATCTCTAACTATGCCTTAGGGTTTCTTTTATACACCAAGAAACCCTAATAGGCTTACAAAACGCGTCTACTGATATGCATATCTATTTCTAAATTTATTAAGCATATCACATAAGCAGTACATAATCTTTTTTATTCTAACAGTTCTAACTATATATAATAAAATACTAATAATCTGGCAGTACTAAACACTTTGTACTGGCTGTACTAACTAATGAACACTAACTGTACTATGGGTACTAGACTGTTTTCATCTAATCTTCAACGGCGTAGTTTTTTATCCTTCAGTAGAAACTCATTATACCTAGAAGTAGATAACCTGAGAAGCCTTTATTTCCCATACAACTATCAAGTGGAGGAAAATAATTCTTTGTTGACTACAAGTGTTGTGGATGCTGCTTCGCATCACTTTCAAAGAATAGCCCTTTATGACTACCTTATCATGGATAAACGTTGACTTTAGATCAAAAAGTGATATTCACACATGCAGAAATCTTGCTTGCAATCTCAAGTCTATGGACGACCTTTAAACATTTTTGTATATTCCTATGACGAGGATCCAAAAGTTAATATTCGAAGGTTGGGGTATCTAATTTGCTATCCCTTGGGAATACTATGAGTTTGGCTGGGAACAAGCCTATATTCAAAGAAATATAAACAACCATCATACATTTGCCTTAATGTAACAATATTCCCATATTGTTAACCGACAATAGACATATTTAGAATGATAAAATCATTCAAGGATTAATCATGAAAATATAGGATAACAATTATTATATGAATGAATGAAAAATACCACGTATCTTCATTCATCAAAAAGTAAAAATTGTCTTACAATCTCAATTATCCAAATACTAAAATAGATATGCATGAAACTAATTAGCAAGTTGAAGTCCAATGTTTCTAACATTCTAAACTCTTTCTTTACAAGACAGCTAAATAGTTATCTGAGTAAACTTTCTGAATACTTGTTTCAAATTCACATATTGTGAAAGATTTGAATAATAAGATGAGCGTCGTATTGTTTAATGTGCATATATTGCAAGAGTCATAGTATGGACAAAGTTATGATCCTTGTATAGGGTATTAATAGTCAACAAACATAACCTATCTTAGCCAGACATCTTTACATTTTTTAAAATGTAAAGTATTATCGTTCTTTAATGTGAAGATGCATCAATGCTCTTAAGTGGATGTCTGGTTAGAAGATTTATCATAAATGTTGAAATCCTTTTTCAACTAGGAATTGATATTCTTAGCATTAGTTTGTACACAAACAAATTATGCCTTATATATTTCGTAAACATGTATGTTTAATAGTCATCTAATACCATACTCAATTATGATAGATTGCTATAGTCATTTAACATCTTCAATTAGATATTGTTGTGGTTAGTCATCTTGCTCTCGTGCAAAAGTTTACAAAAACGTCTCATACACAATACTAAGATTATACCTTGGTTAATATAACACAAGGTTTCCGCTCCATGTATTAAATTATCTCAAGTGAAAAATTTTCATTTAAGACTTGCTTCAATGATGTAGTGTATTGTGTTAGATTAATTTACGCATTATTGTTTATGTAATTAAACCATTCATTCCATGGTCGTATGTGTTTTATTTCCTAAATTTTTCCATGTGAATCGTGTCTTTTTCAATCTTAAGGATTAACATCTAGATTAGATGAAATGATTATCTTCATTACGTTATACGAACATAATGATTTTGTAAAAACATAATGCTCCCACTTGATGTCAGGTGTATTTTGAAGTTATCTTATTTTAATCAGAAATCATATTATAATTAAACTTAAGATTTCAGCTCCTAGATGCATGATCTAATCCATACTTAGATTCTTTTATCTTGTATCCTTGGGTACACAATTTTAATACGTATAAATATATAATGATAATGAAATTCCTAAACTACCCTTGAGGACAAAGGAAGTCAGAAAAACCACACAAAAATATTCTACGTAAGAAACCGATAAGTGATTACCTCGTCGTTTTCCCAAAGACTTATGAAATTGAGACCTCGTTTGTTATTTGGACAATTGTTTGAATTGGTTTGAAGAAGAGTTTGTTTTCTAAAATCCTAATGTGAGCAAAATTAATGCATGTAACTAACTTTTAATAACGGGAAATTAAACACTTGAACTAAAAAAAGCTAATCGGGAATCCTAAAACGGACCTTAAAAACACTAAATTATCAAATTTATGTTCCTAAAATGATCTTCTTTGATTTTTAATAAGATTTATTTGACTAAAAAGCTAGGTACAAAAGAAAAATAGACCAAACAACGGAAGGTTTTATAGCTAAAAATCATAAATATTATGATACGGGATTCAATCCCGTTCTTTTAATAAAACAAGATTTTGCAATTTTAACCTACTGATGCAAATCATTTTCCTAGGTTCTAAATGTTTAAAAACAAAATTTTCTAAAACAAATTTATTTTTTTTTGACTTTTTTATAATTTTTTATGAATTAACAACGATTTAATGGAAAAATACAATATAAATAAATACTAAACGTTTTAATAAAAAAATAGTGAAAAAAAATCTAAAAAATTGCTTAAACTATGACAATCCTAAGAAAAATAAGCTAGGCAAAACAGCTTATCAAAATAAGCTGTTAAAAATCAAAACGTGCTTATAAACTTAATGGGCCAAAAAGTGGATATAGGAATAATACATGCAAAATAGGACGGATGAGCTATTGTAGCACAATGGATGAGTGTGTTGGGTTAAAACGCTTGGTTGATGGTGGTAGAGGTCCCGGGTTCGAGCCTTGCTCACCCGGGTGCTTCCCACTGTTCAAGTCGTTTTTGTTTTTTGCCATTTTTAATAACGTTTTAGAACACTTAAAATGAGAAATTTTTTACAAAAGTACCTTTTTATAAACTACAAATTAAGCCACTTAGAATAAAGCATTAGATGACAGAATAGCTTAACTACTTATTTCCAAATCACTCCAATATCGTTTTGGTCTTTGTAAACGCAACTAATAAGCAAATCCTAAAAGAGAAATATGCTATTCACAGATATTCAACTATTACCTAATAGCATAAACAAGCAAAATAAGAAAAGAACTTAACGTTATAATAAGCTGAAACAGGAAAGATTACTTAAACAGCTATTAAAATTAATATTTTTACTCTAAGATGCAAATAAGCTACAATAAGGCCAAAACCTAAGAGGAATAAGCTAAAATGGGTTATAACTAAATTAATATGCTATATCTAAACCTAATAAGCTAGGAAATTAAGCAAGATAGCACAAATAAGCCAAACTAGCACTTAAGCAAAATAGGCAGGTCAAACAGCCTAAATGACACTTTTGGGCTTAAAAATAAGCACCAAGATGCGATCCTGTGGGAATAAGGACTATATGGGCTGAAAGCTTGAACAATAAGCTTAATAATCAGCAAATAGAAAAAAATTTGAAACACAGATAAGCCATTAAAAATCTTAATGAAAAAGCCATTTGTTTATTCACAACACTTAGAAAATTTATTTGAACTTTTTACAATATCCTACTTTTTGAGCTTAAAATTATGCAGTAACAAGATCCTTATGATCTTTTAAGCTAAAAACATGGATGAAGATTGGACCTCTAAAATGAGCACAGTAGCAATAATCAAACTTCCTTTTTGAAAGAAAGAGAATAAGCCATAATAAGCAATAAAAAAGGTTTTTAGATTAACTTCAACTCGTAGCTATTTCTTTGACAGATTATTTGCAAAAACTATCAAACAACAATGTTAGACTTTAAACCCTACTACTTACTGCATTTGCAATACTAAAAAAACAAATCTAACAAAACATCTCACTTTATAAAAAGGTTTTTGACTGCTTAATATCAATTGACTATATGAAGATAATCTTTTGAAACATAGTTTTGAAAACCTAGTAGAAAAACTTAAAAAACTCACTCCTCTGCTTTTTATGACCTTTTGATACCAGCTTGAATCATACTAACAAGAGCTTGTCAATTCCACCAAATGACCCTTAGAGGTTTTTAAACTTATTTTGACCCGTTTTGACTACATCTGTCCAAACACCCCTATAAACTGTCTCAATCTCAATTTTTAGATTATATTTTTGAAATTTTTAAGAACAGTCTTAATAATCCAAAGAGTGATAAGCTCATTAGCAGACTTAATAAAGATATATTCAACAACAAAATAAGCAGAATCAATAAGCTAACTAATTATGCTACTTATTTTTGGTTTTTCTCACAGTTTTAAGACAAATTATGAAAACTAAAGATTTTAAACTACAAATTAAACAGAATAAGCATAAATCAACTATAATAAGCACAAATAAGCTACCTAAACAACAATAAGAGAAATTATAGAAGAATTAAGCTACAAAGCAGTTTATAAGCTATCAAAAAAGTAAATGAAGACTTAAAAGCATCTGCCTAAACAAGGCTATAAAAGCTCTTTTGAGCTATCAACAAGCTCTAGCTTATCCTAAGATAAGCTGGTAGGGTCCTAGAAGCCCTTCCATTTCTGGCTTCCATTCCTTAATAAGCTATGGTATATTTTGATTGTGGATTTAAGTAATAAAAGCTCAACTGAGCTTTTGACAGCTTAGTTGAGTAAATTTTTAGCTTATGAGTAGCCTTGAGCTTATGAAAAAGTATAGAGCTTATGAACAGTAGATAAGGAAGCTTTTTGGGAATTTAAGTGATAATAAGCAAAAAACAAATTTTTATAAAGATACTCAAGAATTTCATTGTTTTAATAGTGATTAAATATTGAAAAAGATATCAAATGACGAATTACAAATTACATATAATTGAAATCACATAATCATAAAAAAAACTATATTAATGTACTAAAAACTAACTACTAACAAGATATATTCTAGTAGATTGATCAGAAAGTTCCCGGTCTCAAGTAATATAGACTCACCTCTTTATCCCCACCCTTCATTCATATCAATATTTGCTCATTAATTTACACCGTTTTATCATAAGTGAGAACACGGATTTGCCATCTGTCAATCGTGTGTCAGAGGCTTTGGCTACTTTAACAAAGGATTTAGCTGTACTTTTTTCATTCCTTGTAGTGTTTCTTGTAAGTCGCGTGTCATTCCTTTGAGGGTCTGGCATCAAAAGCTAGGCGATGAAGTTTTCCTTTGCTGACGATGGAACATAGTCTTGGAATTTCCCAAAGCCATGTCATTTTCGAGATTTATCCACATCCTTCCGATTTTGTTGCAGCGTAAATTGAAGGAGATGTTGAACAGCTAAAACACGTTTTGTTGCTTTTCTTTCCTTTTTATAGCTTTGTTTGACCCTAAGGCTTGGGTTGTTGACTTGGGCCCGGTGTAAAAAGGATTGGGCCTGAGTATATGGTTTTGTTATAATGATAAAAGGGTTTAACGACCGTTAGTTTCTTTATAAAAGAGGACTAACGATGTTAGGGTTTTTAGGGCTTTTGATGAATTTGGGTTTAAACTTTAAGGGCTCATTTGGTATTTGGAGGGTTTTGGCTTTTTGTGAGTTGACCATTGTTGACCAAGGGGTAGACTTTTTTGTATGACCTTTTACTAGCGAACTTCGGTCTTGTGTACTCTATCCGTTTTTGTGTCCGGTGTTTGTCCGGTTTTTGACCATTTTCTTGTGATTTTTGCTTATTCGTACCTACACATCACAAATGATTAAAAAAGCAATATTACATGCATAAATTTGCACCAATTTGTTCATTTATAAGGCAATTCTTGTATAAAAAGGATATGTGATTTCTCATTTATGTTATTAAACATATGAATTTTGTAAAAACATAATGCTCTCACTTGATGTCAGGTGTACTCTGGAGTTATCTTAATTTAATCAGAAATCATATTGTAATTAAACTTAAGATTTCAGCTCCTAGATGCATGATCTAATCCACACTTGGATTCTTTTATCTTGTATCCTTTATAAAGATTCCTTTAAACTCATAATCTTTTAATTACACACCGTCCTCGCAAAAGGTAATCATAAAGAAAAGAGTTATATAACTTAATTGTCATATTGAAAATATATACTCATAACCCTTTTTGATTACACATAGTTACTCGCAGGTAATCTTGAAAGGAAATAGTTATGATCTTTATATGTTGCCATATGTCAGATTCAAGAAACCCTGTATGACAATTAGGTATCTTTATATAATTAATGCGTGTAGAAAAGCAAGATTTAATCATAGTCAATTTCTTGAGTAAGATTTAAAACTCTTATCATCAGTCAGGCATTAATATATGTATAATCTTATCCTTATGAGCCTTTCTTCAAAAGAAACTCATTCTAACCTTACATTTTACTGTTTGGTGAAAGATCAATCAAGCTTAAAACATTGATTGCCTTTTAAGGACTGCATCTTGTCATTCATAGTTCTAAGATATTTATCAGATTCAAGATGTGATAATTCATCTTATTAGTTAGTAGGTTTAATAAGACCCTCTACTGTGTATTCCTCAGCAGTGTTATAAAATATCACTCTATTGATGAGGCATCCTTACGGATTTATGAATGAGAGTTACATTATACTGTGGTTTGACATTTTCATGTTTAACCTTAGTATGACATCAGCAAGTGAATTCAGAAGGTTATGTATTTTGTTCTTGAATATCTTCAAGATTTATAGATACTCCCACTTACTTTTGTAAGAAGAGATACTTCTCTAAATACTAAGTATTTAAGCAACAATAAATTGTTCTTAATTGGGACAACAAAATACATTTTACAGTTCTCATCTCTAGCTTGTTAATAATATGCTTCATAAGATATTAACAAATTTTAGAACTTTAATCAAGACATAATGGGATTCATCCCAATCCATAAATAGATAATGTCTTGAATACCTTCTAGGTTGAAACTATATTGAGTGTATCCATGACACACGCAAATTTCTAACCTTGATAGATTTTGGAGGTAGATCAATTAAAGTTATCAGAAATCAAACAATATGAATATAGTTTGTTTCAACACATTAGACATACCATAATAATGTGGTATTCTATGAGTATTGGAATTGTGAGACTACATCAGAATTCCTTAGATAACTTAATTCTCTTTGGATCAAATACTTGTCAACTGGGTCAAGCCAAATTGAATACATAGTATTATAAAACCAAGTGCATGCTATAACGTATATTTCTTTGAATAGTACAATAACTCTATGTTCATGTGTTTCAAGAAAACAGAACATGTCAAGTATACGTTACAAGTCACTGAATAATTCAAGGACATCATGTTCATGTGTTAACAAGAAGACACAACAATTTTACTACTTACTTTATGTTATGAGTCATTGATTAATTCAAGGACTTTATAATTATGTGTTAACAAGCAAACATAATTATATTAACTAAAGTAATTATGAACGCAAACTCTTGAGTTCAATAGTAATTTCAAGTTAATTTAATACTTCATAATTATGATTATATAGTTAACCATGATTATATTGACTAAAACATGTAGTCAATGTGCTGAAGTAGCTTAATACTATATCTTGACATTTAAATGTAATAGGGCAACAAACATCTTGAGTGTTTAAGTCCTAGTAGAATTAATTGGTAAGAAAAACCAATAATCATATTGTTATATGTTGTTCCTTACACACACTTAAGATTTCTCCCACTTGTGTACGGTACAACATTATCTACTTTAGACAAACAATACGACAAGCGCTCGATTGTATAAACAATATGATAGTGTCATAGATATTACAATTAGATTTTGAACCATAATGTTTAATAAGGAATTGTAGATTGTTATTCTATAGATAACATTTCAGAAAGGAACACACAGAAAGGCAACTGGTTATTTGATAGAATAAAATGCAATATTCCTTTAAACATGTGTTGTTCATATTCGTCTAGTAATGAATTATTTCAAAGAAAGCTAGAAATAATATGGGTAGCTAACAAGGAGATAAAGCTTGTAGCTCCCACTGAATTTGACAACATTACATGAATGTCTTTTAAGTAATAAAACGCAAAGCTCCCACTGGATTTGTCAACATTGTAAGTGTTACATCGCCAGTAGAAAGAAAATAGCGATTTTGAAAGTGCGCAGATAGGGTGTATTTATATTTCGTTAAAACTTGGTTCTACTACTAATATAAATAGAAAAATGCAAAACTAAAAATAAAAACTAAATCAACAAAAGCTTTCCACAATGTTGTTGTACGTATTGGCGTACTTGAATGCCCAGTAGGTTAATATACGCGAAATATTTCCCCTACTCTAATGTTGACTGCACGGGACCTTCGACCAATCCCACTCGCTCTTCATCTTACCACTCTGAATTATTTTCAGCATGCAGTTCCACTCCCTTTTCTGTCTGCCCCCAGCCCGGCCACCAAGGGTTATTTCAGCACTTCTACAGGAATATGTTGACTGTTCCAAAGGACAATATACTTAGAAAAGGACCTAGCTAGCAATTTTCTTTACTCATTGCGGTTTAAACTCTGACATCGTGACAAGTGCAAGATGTCATTGTTTTGGTAGCTATAGACAAAATGTTCTCTAGTACACAAAATATTTTATCTTTCAAAAAGATTCATAACCGAATGAGGGTATTTAATAGTTTTTTAAAAAGTGATGTTTAATTACATTTGATAATAATTCATTATATACTCTATTTTATTCTTGTCTATCCACAGTAAGAAGAGAGAGGAGAAGTCTCACTCTTCTTACCAGGAAAAAGGAGGACTAATGTTTATCTTCTTATGAGAAAACAATATGTCGGTTTACGAAATTTTGTTGCAATAATAATCAGGAACATAGAAGTTCAATTTAGCTTTTTTCGATAATTAAAATTCTTTATAGAATTTACTACCAATTAATTTACTAATTAAGACTAAGTCCTAAACTTTAAACTCCTACTTGGCAGCATAATGTCGGCCCATACGAAGACTCAGTAGGGCAAGAGGTAATAGAACGGAGCGTTAATTGCATTTATATGCAAAAGTTTAGATTTTATGGTACGGGTCTTAGACAATTAGTAACAAGTAATAATGTCAAGACTATGTTTAGTTCTCATTCTTATTCATCAAGCACGAGGTTGACCAAGACTTCTGGATTTAAGTCGACAAGCAAGAACTGCAAAAATAGTTAGAGGTATTTGACCATGTGAATCCGTAATTGCCATGGGATGTTGGAATTATGACCCTGAGGTCTGACCAAGCAGCTAAACCAACGGCACGTTGTTATTGTTGGGTGGCATTGACAGAAAATTTTCAAAGGGGTATGCAATAAATGTGTTAAAGAACGTATACAAAGAGGCATGCAAAATAACTTTTGATCCATGATTTTAAATCTTTTAATAATGACATATAAGTAACATGCCAATGTTTCACGGTTAACTCCAATCGGATCGTACAACGAAGCAGAGAATTGGGTGTCAGCGCGAGCTGTATTAAAACCTTGAGTTTCTTTAGGAGTGTTGACCACTACACGCCTTATACTTTTTTAATAGTTTGTTTCTAGTGATGTGCCGTACTTCTCATGAGTCCATAGGTTCCAGGTTTTTAAATTCTTGAAATCAAGTTTAAGATTTTTCTGTCGTATTATTTTCTTAAAAAAATCAAATTTCTGCAACCGAAACAAATAATAGGTCACAATGAGACATTGTATTTAAAATGTAATTAATAGACTAGTTTTAATATCACCTTTCTCTAGGTATTAGTCTGTATTACCATACATATTTGGTGTGTTTAGAGTAATCAAGTAAAAATAAAAAATATCTTTCTATCCTTATAAAAGATTCAGCCCTTAATTTTAATGGGGCTTGTGTTCATTAATGTTCAGTCTCACGCCACACAGCCATATTACAAAACCGATGTAGCACACACAAAAAAAAGTTCCAGTCATCTAAGTTTTTATTGTTCGACATTCATTTCATCAATTACATCATAATCATCATATGATTATGCAGTTAAAGAATCCTTAAAGAATACAAACCACCGTTGCCGTTAAAGACTTTACAACTACTGTCCTGCCTTAATTGTTCTTCATTGTTTATGCAGTTACACAAGACCCTATGAGAATTCAAAACAAGCGTAACCTTAACGGATTCCAATTACACAACCTCCCTCCTTCTCCCTCCTCTCTCTCCACACGCAGTTAATTGTGTAAGTTTATTGATTTGCTTTTTTTTTCTTTCAGGTTGATTAATTCTTCTCGATGTATGACTGTGTTGGGCAAATCAAGTGTGTTTGTTTTAGCTTATATTTCAGGCTACAATGATCTATAAACTTTGTGTGGGATTTCATGTTTTTGATTTCAATTTATTTTTTATTTTGAAATTAAGGTTTAGTTGAGAATTGGGTGTTTTGTTAATTTAGTTTTTTGGGATAATTTGTTGCAGTTTTTTGTTCAATTTCATTTTGATTTTTGAAATTAGGGTTTATGTCACAATTGGAGGGGGGGTTTTGTTAATTTTGTTTTTTGGTAATATTTTTGCAGGTTACTTTGACAATGGAGGTAAGTGTTTCGAGTTATTTGTTTGGTGCTCATGTAATTCCTTTTTTGCATGTTACTTTGCTAATATTCCCATGTGTCCTAATTCCAAGTCGCTCACAACTGCTAAAAAATGGGATGTTTTACGGATTCATTGGTTCTGTTTAGAAACAACTTGCTGGAAGGATGCAAGAACGATGTGCCAAATAGGGGCGTTGACTACAAGGTATGGTATTATCTTTCGTCCTTTAACCATATGCATGATAATCTATTAATGTTGCTAAGGAATTGCAAGATTGGATTATAAAGATTTGGCATTTATGTGACCAAGCGAGCAATTTTACTTTGTATATATTGACAGTTAATGGTTCTGTAGTGATTAAAATATTCGGATTGTTCCTGTTACGCAAACTGTGTTTGGTCACAAGGATTGAACCGAGGACCTCGCAGTTAATAAACCGCCACTAGAGGTAGTACAGTTTTCCATTTTGTACATTTCAAGTGCGCGCACGGATCATCGTTAGAGCTATTTCATTCTCGCAAAGCAAATTTAAGGTTCGAAAAGCCTTTATTTTTCAATTGGCTGTAATAAGGATCACTCAAAAAGGTTCATTCTCACCGAGTACGTGCCAAGCAATTGATCTGGGAAATGAATCAGTCGAAACCTCCTAAAACCCGGATACCAAACGCGCCATAACCTTTCTTATAATTAATAAAATATGTTGCCATCTTTGGTTTACAGTTTAGAATTCTATGGAGCAAGTTTAATGATACACATGTGTTGTTAGATACCGCTAATACATTAGTGAATTGTGTTATTGCTGGGGTTTCGAGTCTTTTCTACTAAAGGGGTTTGGACGGCTTTTTGGCAACTGAATAACTATTAAATGTGTACTTACATTATAATGGAAATGATACACATGTGTTGTTAGATACCACTAATACATTAGTGAATTGTGTTATTGCAGGGGTTTCGAGTCTTTTCTACTAAATGGGTTTGGACGGCTTTTTGGCAACTGAATAACTGTTAAAATGTGTACTTACATTATAATGGAATGCTAAACCTTTTGATCACAAACGTCTTGGCCAAGATCTGGATTTCTTTTTTATATAGGTAAGTTAGTTAATCCCAAACAAAAATGCTCTGTGTTGGCTTTTGATTGATCATTAGAGGTGATTAAACGGGTGTGGTTGGTAATCGGTTAAAATGGATAATTACAGTTGCAGCACTTCAAGAACTAATTACTCCATCGGTTGAAAGTAACTTTCTTTATTTACTATTACAGGAGCGGTGGAGTATACTACTAAGTTTTGGTGATCTGTGGAAAAACACACTGATGATATTGTTTCTCTTGAGACATGGAGGTCATTGGATTTGGTTGTTTTTGAAGCAGACTTGGTGCATTCATAGATGAGTGGGGTTGATCCTACAACTCATGCTAGCGTAAGTGATATTTGTTGTCAAGCTCAGATCTATTGTTGATTTATTCGAATCTTTGAGTCTGTTCATGGTGGTCTCGGGTACCCTTTTGTCCGGTTCCACACTCGCAAATCTGAGCCAAACGCGGATCTGTCTATGACCCGACCCCTATTTTCAAATCTGCAGGGGATGAACCACTCAATGAGCCTGAGATAATTGATGGGGTTGTAAAATCTTTGCAAGTAAGCTACATTACTTTATGCACATATGTTACTGATGAAAATGATGTCGAAAACATACCATCACGCATTCACACCCTTGATCATATTCGTATAATTCAATATTTATGTTCTACGGCTATTTGGATTGTTGAAGTAGGAAAGTGTCAGATAACGATAAAGTTAATTATGCTGTAACTATGTGATGCGTGATACATCATTCCATTTTGGTTGGTTTACATCAATGTACACCTTTACTTTTTTTAGCGGCATCACCATTGACTTTTTATCAATGGTTTGGTGGTAATAGTTGATTGTTTTGAAATAATGTAAATAATTGGAATTATTTCAATTCTATTTTCAGATAGAAGAGCTTACAAAGTAGCTTGCACATGAAGAGAGTGTTCGTACAACTTTAGAACAGGCCTTAAACCGATCATTAGGGACTCTTCCTCGCCTTCCTCCTTATCTCCCTCCTGAGGTAGGATGCTGCTTCACTTATTTTAATTTCATCTCAATTTATTCACTTTTTTCTGTTGTTAATATATACTTAGACTTAATTCTGGATTGATATACTATGTATTATCATACTGAGCATGCTCTTGAATATCGAAGGCACTGAATTAGAACAAGTACATGTTAGAAAGTTTGTTACGGCGAAGCCTCTTTTTGATGACGTAGTTGTTAAGCTGTAAGGAATTGAACAACCGAGGTCCAATCTTTGAGTTCAGCCTTTCAATGCTTTCAATAGTAGCAGATACCACTTATGTTAAACTTGACCAAATAATACATGATTTGGCTAGGAACAAAGATACTCTCAAGAAACTTACACTTCACTTGGATTATAACGAAAACTACATGTATTCATATAAGTTACCCCTATCTATCTTCTCCTTTCAACAATTAACAAACCTATATTTCAGTGACTGTGATTTTCAGTTTAATCCAACATTCAGTGCATTTGTTAGCCTTACAAGCTTATACTTCCATAGTTTATACGTTTCTAGAGAAGCACTTCATCTCTTATTAAATTTCCTGTTACTTAAAAGATTAAAACAAAAACATGTTCACAACGTACCTTAAATAACTTGATACCCAAACATGATTAATGTATGTTCATAATTTGACGTGGATTTTGTTTTCTCAGAATCTTCCAAGGAGTCAGCCCATCGAAACCACTTACCATCCCTAATGCATTCAAACCTTTGGCGTGATGTAAGAAGAAGTGTAATAACAGGGAATTCACACGAAAGTGTTGCACACAACAATACAGCAACCATGAGTTTAGGCAGTAGATCTAGGAATCAAAGTCATTGCACCGACACAGGTGAGAAACAATTTTTTCAGACCATTGCGTTAACTGCAACTATTTCACGGACTTTATTAACAATCAGCTTCACTGACTTTATTAACAGCGTGTATGTCGATTTGTTTAGTGCGCGTAACTTTGTAAAGGTCACATTATGTGTTACAGACCTGAAATGCAATAAACCACTAATGAGTTTCACAGCACAAATGCCAAACACCCCGTTTGTAGATGGGTCTGAAGGGTAAAATTGATCCTTTAGTTATGCTACCGTAAAGTTGTAGTGACACGACACACATGAGTTTGAAATGTAATCCGAAAGTACCAAGATAAACTTACAGGTTTCCATTTATATTGGTGCAAATCAGGTGATGGGTCACTTTCCTCATTTAATTTCTGTTTCAGCAACCCGTCATTGCCATCCTTCCAAATCTCCTTCAGCTTCTGATTCTCAATAAAAGGTAAGTTAAACATAATGATTTCTAAGTTCTCTGATTACAGTTGTAAAAGATTTGGTGGTGTTGGATTACATGATTGAGAACGATTGTTATCTGATTCTTGTTGCGGTTTCAGGTGTCGTTGTGATGTGCAGAATGACCAGTTTGACCAACATGCCTCTCCCTATTAGATGGCTAAGTTATGTTAGTTTGACCGTTGACCGTTGACTGTTGACCATTGACGGTTGACTTATTCGGCCCAAA